>JAODPA010005995.1:8957-37997 GCA_025585075.1 Nepenthes mirabilis | reverse complement strand
GATTTTTTTTACCATTTTTTTTATCTAAATAATAACATAATAGTAAAGTGTTGATATGTTAGTTTTTCATTATAATTTTATAAAATTATTTTATATTTTAACCCCATTAAAATATTTCAAAAGTATTTGTGTTAATTTAATGTTCTGATCATTGTTTTTGAACGCAGAAAATTGCATACCGCGGAGCATCGTGGCATCGTTAACTCATGATATATTCATTAGGGGATGTCAAGTGGATTTTTCAATAGATGGGCCAAATGAAGTCGAAGTAACCGAGCTCTATCCAAAGGAAAGCTTCGTAACCGTTGATGAATGCTTCGAAGAGTTCGCCATCAAAGCAGAAGATGAAGGTAGGACGGCGGTTGCAGCAGCTGTGGGTGGTTCTGATGGCCTCGCCCCCCCAAAATCCAATGATGCCGTCGTTGACGTACTGCCTATCCCAGCTATCTGCTGAGGACTCCCACCACCCATCCCTATGATTTATTAGATGAAGGGATCGCTCTCTCCATCTCCTATATTATCTCTCCATATTTCCGTTGTCTTAGTTAATAAGCATCAATATCATTATCTTACGTGGTTCATAGCCATTTCTTATGTCTCTAAGGACATGGGACTCAAACTTTGTTATAATTAGGAGTTCTCTTGATGATTTATAAACGTGAAACTCCAATTCACGTTGACCCTGTTCAGCACTCTCTCTCTCTCTCTCTCTGTGGCAGAGAAAGAAAAAATAAATATAAAATATGGGGAAAATAAGAACCCCAAAGTCACATTCCTCAAAATATTTTAGCTAGTCACGTTGGGATTCTTTTATTTTCTATTTTATCTGGTACTCCATTGGTGAGTAATAAATATTGTAGTATTGATAATATGAAATCATTGTCACAGAGAACATAAAAAAATGATAAAAAAAAATAAAAGGAGTTTGAGAGCTCCTCCGCTTAGCATTAATAATATAGGTTCAATGTGGTGGTCTTACAAATAAGAGAGTATGAAGATCTTCCTATATCATTAGGCTTTCAGTGAAGATTAAATATTTACTTAAATTACTTTATATTATTTTTATTATTTATTTATTTAATTTTTAATCATCGTTGTTAGATTCACCGGGAGGCTAGTTATCAAAGGATGTTAACAACACTCATAAATTAGGATCATCCTCACTCCCAAAAAAAAAGTGACTGTTGTTATCAAAGTATCATCGAAATTTATCTCCTTGGGAGAATATACGGGGTGAAACTGGAAATATGCTCATAGGGCACATTGACCTTTAGTTGAAAGCTTCTGTAAATCATTAGGTGAGGCTTCCCTTCAATTGTAAGACAGCTACTTTTTTTCTGGAAGAATTGTAGGACATCTGATGCTTTGAAATGCTTGCTACTTACATCTGATGCTTTCAAGCCACCAGATGTAAGTGAAAACAAACTACTGATAAAAACTTGACATATGCACGGTTTGGATGAATTTTAACATTTTATTCAAACCACATTTTAAGTTTGGTTAAGGATTAAAAACTAAAACCAAATCAAATTGCACCCATATAGACATTTATACAAATTGATGGGTTCGATAATATGCAAGCTAATCCAAAACCCAACTTGTAGAAAGAAGAAGGGCTCAGGAAGCAGCAACCTGGTAGAAGCTCTTCCAAACCCAAGAGCCAAAACACGCGACAATGGGCTCAAGCAGCTCAAGCCAAAAATATTCGACAATAGATGGGCTATTAATGTTGATCAGTGGTTGGTCTCCACACATAGAACTCAACCAAAAATAACTCAAGAAACAAATTCACGTGACCACTGCCAATGTTTGGTTTCTCATAACTATGGAGACAGGAGTTGCAGGTGGCTATCATCAGTCTACCACCTTTTTGATTGCCTAGGCGTAGGTTGCCTGTGGTAGAAGTACGATGGCGGCTCTTGTAGAACTGCAGAGCCATAGCGTTTACAACTCACGACCACAGGGCTGTAGTGTTTGCCAGTCACAATCATAGAGCTATGAAGCCTAAGATGACTAACTAGTGGTCTCTCATACATCCCTTCCTCCATGGAAAAAGGGCAGGATTGATCAATCAATCAAAAATTTGGATATTGAGGTGTCCTAAGAACATTACTCTCTCATAAGAAGCCATTTTCACCACGGGTATACTTCTCTCTATAAGTCACTCCCTCTACAAGTGCATTATTTAAAGTTGCTCATCCATCAAGCACTTCTATAGAGCCCAATCCTCTATATTACACTCAATTTCCGAACATCTTTACATCTTTGCATTTCTTTTCTCATCATCCTATCTTTCTCGACCAAACGAAAAGATTATTGATTTGAATGTCAGATGATATATTAGGGAACGAGTCTTATATTTTCTGACCTATTGTTTATCTTTTGTTGTGTGTATGATCCAAATTCTAAGTAACGAATGCCGGACCTACTTCTAGTCGAGTACCCAAATTCGACGATTCTCTAATTCGTCAAACAATTCGAATTTAAGGACACATCACAAATTATATATAATTGATGCGTACCTGGATCCGACTTCGAACAATCTTGGATTCGGGTGGTCGATCTGATCCGGTTTCGTTCGCTGAGTCTGAATCCTACACACTACTACAGTAAACAAGAGGTCAGGTGCCGGTGGGAGGTTGTTCCACTGAAACTATTCTGACGCTCAAGTCAGTAATAAGCCTTCAAAATTTAGAAGGTAAGCTGGTAAGTAAAAGAGAGAGAGAATGAGTTTGATGGGAGTGTTGGCCTGTAGATGCAAAAACGTTCTCGTGGCTCGTTGAGAGTATGATTTCCAACTCGCTGTCCGTAAAGAACGAGTGGAAGCTACGTCCTGAAAGCGTGGAAATTTTGGAGGACGGTTCTCAGAGCGAGAGAAGACTCTGTGATCTGGAGGCTTCGAATGAGATTAGAAGGTGAGCATTTGAGAGAAAGTTTGCTCAAGCACCGTTTGCGTTCGTGGTTCAGATTGTATTAGAAAGCGTCTGTTGTCTTAGAAAGCGTGTCCTTTCAGAGTGAAAATTTTGGGCTTATATAGACGGTGAGGAGAGCGACCTTCATTGGCTAGGAGGGCGTGATCCTTAGCCTGACGTTGGGTGGCCTTCTCTAAGTTGGTGGGCGTGATTGGCGTGATTTGATGGATCGTTTTCTTTCTAGGCGGTGTAATGGATCTCTAGATTATCTGCTTTCCTCTCATGTTTTTGTAACCGTTAGACTCCATTGTTGGCAAGAATAGAGAATCTGGCGCCTCCCTCATGGGGAAGGCGCTGAATCTGTTGCAGCCTTTTTAGAGAAGATCGACTTTAAGGAACGCGTATAATTAGGGAAAGGATCATTACTTTTCGTGTACGGAATCGTTTGCCAAACTGGGCCTAGTTCGTATTAGGTTTAATGTCTTTCGCGGCCTACTACTACAGTACTTCCGGTCAACAGAAATGTTGACCACCTTGAAGGAGCGCTTTTGGACATTTGTTTGTGTGCCGGGCAGTAAACGCTAGCGCGTTGACCCTCTAACGAGCTTTTGGGTCTTTCTGAATTTTGGGCCACTTTTCTTATTGGGCCTGCCAGCTATAGGCCTACTTATTACTAGCCCCCCATACTAATGGTCAGGATACCGGCCTCCAACATGTTTCTAATGGGACGCACTTGTTTCTGCTGGAGGAATCGTTGCCCTTCTCAAGAGGAGCCTTGAGTACTTCCAGAATGTTGACCGAATTTGTTGACCGTTCTCGAAAGTTTTCAGGTAACTTGGAAAAGGAAACATTGGTCATTAGCCGCCCCGCCAGAAAAGCGGGTCACGTGTCTCTATGCGTTACGTCCAAGATCTTGGCATTTAATGAGCCGGAGTACTCAATTCGACAGCCTCCTTCTAGGGAAATGACACGCGGCGGTAATGATGGCGCAGGTTTTCGACACGGTTTTGGGTTTCACATGGGTTTTTAAACCGCCAGATTGCTCCATTTTGAATTCCTTGTGCCATCTGTGCTTCTTCGTCTTCCTCGTTTCGTTTTAGGAAGAAGAAAACACAAACCCTAGACCTGACCATGTCTTCCGTCGCAGACATTGCCTCCGTTTTGAGAGAAACTAATGTGAAAGTCCTGTATGTAGAGTTCAACATTCCGCGGGAGATCGCCTTTCGCATTCCAGGGAAGAACGATAGAGCCTTTTTGCCGCCCACTAGCTTCGTGACCATTTATGAAGCCCATTTGAGAAGTGGGCTCCACCTTCCAGTCCCCGATGAACTGATATTAATCTTCCAAGTGCTTCAGATCCATATCGCTTGATTTTACGCCAACGCCGTTAGGTACTTGTGCTCCCTCTGCATTTTTCTTCGTCAATGTTCGAGGTTGTTGACGATGTCAATGGTGAGGGAGATCTTTAAGATCAACCAGGGAGTAGAGTGGATCTCTTTGTCTCCCCATAGCGGCCTTAAGATTAGCACCGCTATTTATGACTCCCTCAAGAAATGGAAGAACCGATTTTTTTTGTTAACGTGGGAGAGTCTTGGCCCTTGCCTAAGGAGTGGGTTTAAGTGCCTGAGGTGTATACGGGAGCGCCTTCGGAGGCGGAGACGGCCTCCTTAGAGTGGCTGGTTGAGCTGACAGAGAAGAATCTGAGGGACTTCCGGAGAGAGCATTTGGTCTCTTGCACGGAGGTAAAGAAGGCCAATTGGGGGCCTCCGTCTCCAGTCCAAAAATTAAGGATTCTGCCGTTGGAAGTCTTAAAAAAAAAGAAAAGGAAGAAGGGTAACATTATTGGTCCCCACCTAACTGATTCAAGCCCTCCCAGTTCAAGGCAAAAGAGGGCGGCCTCAATGGCTCCTTCTTCATCATCCTCTGGGCCTGATTACCTTTCTGCTGGACATTTTGCGGGCGTTGGCGCCGTATCTGGGGTAGAGGTTGAGGCGGCTGTTGAGGCTTATAAGACCAAGTTGAGCAGCGGCGTTGTCCTAGTGTAGCCTACGCCATCGGAGTCGACTCCGAAGCCACTTATTGAGGCGCCTGGGCATCAGGAGCCATCAGTTGGATCTCCTGTTGTGGTGATACTGGCGGAGCAGTAGGAGCAGATTTTGGAGTCTCCCGCCGTTTTCAGAGAGCCAGCTAGGGGGACGGCACTCCAGAGGATCCCATGGCGGAGTTTATGGCTAAGGTCGCCGCCAGCCCCGCTGATGTGGGCCCCCTTCCTGGCTCACCGCTTTTACGTCAGAATTGGGTGCGAGGCTAGAAAGACTAGCGCGGAGAATCTGAGAGGTATAGCTCTGTTGCCCGCCTTGCCTTTCGATTTGCCCTTTCTAATCCCCTTTTCCTTTTTTATGCAGGCGAACAGAGTATTGAGTGCAATGGCTAAGGTGCTCAGGCAGAGAGACTTGGTGATCTCTGATAAGGACAAGGAGATTGCCTGACTCGAAGCTAAACTGGCAGCTTTGGTGGCTAAGTATCGTGAGGACGCAGCTACCTTGGAGGCTGTTCTGGCGGGCATGGAGGTGGAGAACCTGAGTTTAAAAGCTGAGGTTGCCCGTTTGAAGGAGAATAATGAACGAGTCAAAGGGCACATTGATCAACTTGCTGGGCAAATGGCGATCTTAGGGAACGATTTGAGTCGCTGTATTCGCCCTCACGAGGTTGAGGGCATGATGCTAGCACGGTTGTGGGAAGGGGTCAACATTAGCTGACGTATTGTGCGGCTGGTTGATCTCGACTTCCCTGTCGATCTTATCAATTTATCAAACCAGTCAGCACAGGGTCGAGACAGCCTTATGGGGGGGCCCTGAGGTAGTCAAAGGCCATCACTGCCTCCATAGCTTTAGCGATTGTATATATATATATCTTCTGAATTCAATGATGTATATCTTGATTCAATAATAATACAAGTAGTCCTGTATTTATCACACGCTTTGACATTTGGTGGCCACCGTCGAATTATAATACAACAATAATACAAAGGCCACCATCGAGACAGCCTTTGTACTTTTCTTCTTTGACATTCTTGGCGGCCAACTGGGCAGAGAGACTTGCGAGTTGGCCACCCGCTTTGTTTTCAAAGGTGTCTTCTAAGCCGTTGTGCATGTTAAGTCGGCTTAGAATTTGCCCGTGAGTAAAGCTTGGTGGTGCTGTCCAGGTGCAGATTTGGACGGCTTACTTTGGTGGAGCGTTTTACTCCAGTCGACCATCGTTTGCTGATCACGCTACCTCCTTATGAAGGAGATCGTCGCGTGTGCTATGTTAGCCCCATAAGATTTTTTCGACTGCTAATGGGTCATTTGGATGACCAAGATTTAAATACGACCACTCATGAGCCGCTTGGATGACCAGAATTTAAATACGACCACTCATGGGCCACCTGTATGACCAGGGTTTAAATACGACCGCTCATGGGCCGCCTGGATGATCAGGGTTTAGTAACAAGAGGGTGAAGACCCTCCCGACTTAGGGGCAGCCAAAGTCGATTTGAACCTGCAATGAGAACCACATATATATATGCACATGCATCATGCTAAGTAAACACTTATTTTACTAATCGAATCGCGCACACAAATAATCACATACAGTTTCGCAAGACACATACCTAGGTCTCTACTGGTAATAGCGTTTGAGGTGGATCGTATTCCACGTCCGCGGGACCAACTTTTCGTCTTGATTTTGGAGCTTGTATGCCCCGTTTCACATGACTGCGGAGACTAGAAAAGGCCCTTCCCAATTGGGGGAGAGTTTGTTGGCCAACCACCTTTCCTGTGGCCTCGATGCTCCGTAAGACCAAGTCTCTAACATCGAACTACCTCGCTTTCACCTTCTTGTTGTAGTAGCGGGTGACTCGATACTGGTAGGCTGTGGTCCGTATTCTAGCGGCATCGCAGGCTTCTTCTAGTAAGTCTCGGTGTTCTCGGATCTTTTGGGAGTTTACCTGCGGGTCAAAGGACTCCACTCTGAGACTTGGAAGCCCGATTTTGACCCGGATCACCTCTTCAATCCCGTAGTAGAGGTTGAAGGGCATTTCACGTGTTGGTTCCTTCGGAGTTGTTCGGTAAGACCAAAGGACTGAGGTGAGCTCGTCTACTTAGGAGCCCCTGCATCCTCCAACTTGGTCATGAGCCCATGGAGTAGCGTTCGGTTTGTAACCTCTACCTGTCCATTCACTTGAGGGTATGCCACCAAAGTGTGGACCAGCCTAATCCCAAGGCTGGTGCAATACTTGGTGAGTGTTTTCCCGATAATTGAGTTCCGTTATCAATCATAATGACCTCTAGAACGCCAAACCTGCTGATGATGTTTTGGCAAACGAACTCAAGTGCGTTGTGTTCCATGATTTTGGCCAGCGCGATGGCTTCAACCCACTTTATGAAGTAGTCGATGCCCACTATAATGAACTTTCTTTGCCTGGTTGTAATGAAAAATGGGCCAAGAATGTCAAATCCCCATTGTGCGAAGGGCCACGACGCCTGAAGGGATTTTAGCTCGGCGGACGGCTGATGGCGAAGGTTGCCGTAAAATTTGCAGCTTTCACACCTTTTTACGAATTCGAGTGCATCCTTTTTCATTGAGGGCAATAGTAGCCTTGCTGCATGATTTTGAATGCTAAGTTCTTTCCCCCCACGTGCAATCCACAAATCCCAAGATGCACTTCGCTCAAGACGCAGTCTGCATCTTCTAGGGTTGGGCAACGGAGGTACAGAGTCGAATAGCAGCAGCGATATAGCTGCCCGTCAACCATAGTGTATCAGCCAGCCGTTCTCTTTGTCTGCCTGGCTTCTTCTGCGTCTTTCGACAATGTTTCATTTGCTAGATACCTCAGGTAGGGTGTCATCCAATTTTCAGTTTCGGAGACCTACATTGCTTCCTGTCCCTCTATACTGAGTGCGTTCAGGACCTCCCTCACGTTCCTTGAGTACTATTCTGAATTTTCTACCGCTGCTGCTCTCGCCAACTTATCAGCCTTTCAGTTCTCAGTTCTGGGAACATGGACCAAGGTTAGGCTGTCGAAGTTGCGGATGGCCTCCTTTCCTCTGGCCAAGTATTTGGCCATATGCAGGTTATTTGCCTCGAAGTTTCCATTAACATGGTTGACGATTAGCTTGGAATCGGTGAAAACAGCCAGTCTCTTGGCTAAGCACTCCTTTGCTAATCTTAACCCAACTAGTAGGGATTTGTATTCAGTAACATTATTGGTAACCCAGAAGTCGAGTTTAAGGGAGTACTTTACCTCAAACCCGTCGGGGTTGTGAGGACCACTCCTACTCCACTACCTGTGTCTGTGGACGATCCGTCTACGTGGAATATCCATTCTGAAACTTCCATGTGCAATTCCATATTTTTTGAGGGCTGTTATTCAAGAACCGGAGTCGTTATCTCAACAATGAAGTCAACCAGAGCCTGCGCCTTTATGGCTGGCCTGGGCCTGAATTCAATTTCAAACTCGCCCAACTCGATAGCCCACTTTACCAACAGCCCAAAAACATCGGGTTTCTGGAGTATACTCTTTAGAGGTTAGTCAGTGAGAACTGCGATGCGGTGTGCCTAAAAGTAGGGCCTTAATTTCCACACATAGAATATGAGAGCTAAGGCTAACTTTTTCTTGACGGATAGCGCATCTCTGGGCCGATCAACGTTTTGCTTACATAGTGGACCGGCCGTTGGGTATCGGAGTCCTAGCTTACGAGGATGGAGTTGAGGGACATCTCTGATACTGCCAAGTAGATGTACAGCTCTTTCCCGACCTTGGGTGATGTTAGTAATGGCGGGCTAGCTAGGTACTGTTTTAACTCATCGAATGCCACCTGACAATCTACCGTCCATTGGAAACCGTTTGATTTCGTTCCCCTCAGCGCCTTAAAGAATGGCTGATACTTGTCGCCAGACTTCATTAGGAAGCGGGATAAGACTGCCAATCGTCCAGTCAGTCGCTGGACATCCTTGACGCTTCGTGGGGGAGCCATGTCCGTGAGGGCCTTGATCTTCTCTTGGTTTGCTTCGATCCCTCGTTGAGAGACGATGAAACCCGGAAATTTTTCGGAGGCCACCCCAAAGACACATTTAGCCAGATTTAGCTTCATTTGATGCTCACGGAGCACTTCAAAGGATTCCGCCATATCGCTGATATGATCTCCCATAACTTTGCTCTTGACGAGTATGTCATCAACATAGACTTCCATATTATAGCCGATCTATTTTTCTAACATTCTATTTACTAGTCGCGAGTAGGTGGCCCCCATGTTCTTTAGCTCAAAGGGCATCACTTTATAGTAATAGGTCCCCTGGTTTGTCATAAATGAGGTATGCTTTTCGTCCTTCGGACTCATTCGAATCTGATTATAGCCCAAATAGGCATCCACGAAGCTCAAGAGTTCATGCCCGGAGGTTGAGTCTACCAAGAGGTCAATTCTGGGTAAAAAAAGCTGTCTTTTGGGCAAGCTTTGTTAACGTCGGTGAAATCGACGCATATTCTCCACTTCCTGTTGCTCTTTTTTACCAAGACTACGTTGGAGAGCCAATCAGGGTATTGAACCTCCCTAGTGAATCCAGCATCCAGTAGTTTCTTTATTTTCTCCTGAATGGCGATTAACTTTTCCACTGAGTGGTTTCTTCGCTTCTGTCTGACAAGTTTTTGATCCAGGTTAAGGCCCAACTTGTGGACCATTACCCGATCTGGAATCCCAAGTATGTCAGCGTGAGTCCATGCGAAAATGTCAGCATTCCATTGCAGAAATGAGATCAGTTCCTTGCGTAATGCGCTAGTGAGTGAGCCGCCGATTCGTACGCACCTTTCTGGATAGTCAAAATTCAGTGGGACTAAGTCAGTTGTCTCACCAAACTGTGCTTGCTGTAAGGTTTTCTCATCTCGATGGTCAAGTTCTTCTACTGTTTTGGTGCTACCATTAGAAGCGATTTGGGACATGTAGCATGTCCGTCCTGTGACTTGGTCACCCAACACTTCGCACATACCGTATGGCGTTGGAAATTTAATTTTAAGGTGTTATATTGAAGTGATGGCCTTGAACGTTGTTAGGCATGGCCGGCCTAGTATTGCGTTGTATACAGAGGGTAAGTTGACTACCAAGAAGGTGAGTGTACGACTTGCCGTTCTCGGGTATGTTCCTAGGGTGACTTCTAGTCTGATCGTCCCTTGAACGGATACCGATTTGTTGTCGAGGCCATACAATGGGCATTCTGCAGATTTTAATTGACTCTTTTTTAAAATAAGTTTAAAAAACGCATCGAGGTAAAGCAAATTACGAGAACTTCCATTATCAATAAATACTCGTTTCATCTGGTAGTTGACGCTATCGTTGGAAACGAGTGCTGATACAATGAGGGAGTCTGCATGGGGAAAAACTACATGTGCCGGGTCATCGTCACTAAAACTAATGACGTTATCAGTAGTGCGCTACTTCTTTCTCCCTGCATGCAAGTCCCTATTGTCCGCCAGATTCTTGATTGGCCGGGTGGTTATCATGTTGACCACTTCTGCCGCGACCCGATTTCATGGTGGAGAGGTCCCTGATCCTTCTTCGCCTGCAATGCCAGAGCTCTAACTAAGACCTTTAACAAACCTGATGAGGTGGCCCCTTCTGATTAGCTCCTCAATCTCCCTCTGAAGGGTCTTGCAGTCCTCTCTGGAGTGCCCAGGAGATCTATGAAAATCGCAGTACTTGGCTGAATTTCATCTCTCTGCCTTCTTAAGTGGTTTCGACCACTTAGAAACTTCTCCCCACGGATCTGCATGAGAACGTTTGAGCGCGTGTCCGTCAAAGGCGTTAGGCTGATGGGCCCGTAATCCTTGCGCTCTGGCGGCCCAGTCCTGTGATTTTTTTAGTGAGAGTAATTACCACCGTTGTGTTTCCTCTTTCCTTCAAACGGAAAAGAGCGAGGCTGTTCAGACCGATCAGGACGTTTTGCCCCATTGGCCTCCTCTGTTGCCGCATAGGCCTTGGTGATTGACTCCGTTTCTCAAAAGGTCTGTGGATTTTTATGCGCCAGGTGCCTGTAGAACTCTCCATGCGCCAGCGCCAAAATGAAACTGCCCAACTTCATTTCCTCCGTGAGTCAGGGGATCCGTCTGGCTTCTACCACGAAGCAATCTAGAAACATCCGTGGGTACTCTCCATACTTCTGCTTGATATGCGACAGATGTCATGGCTGTTTTTCTCCTTGTGGCTGGAGGCATACTGAGACAATCAAAGATACACAAGCTCCTGAAAGCTTCAGATTGATCTGGGGGAAGATGATGGAACCAAATGCGTGCATCCCCTTTTAGAGTGAGGGGGAAGCAGCGACACATGACTACGTCGTCCAACCCCTGTAGACCCAGATGGGTGCGAAAGTGGGCGAGATGGTCGATAGGATCCGCACTCCCATCGTAGGAGTCAAGGGCTGGCATTTTAAACTTCGCCGGCATATGATGGTTCAAGATCCCTGTCGTGAAGGGAGATCTGTCGATGTTGGCTGTACGCTCGTCATCTTTGAAGACGCGGTTTCATATATTCTCCAGTCTCGGATCTGCTGGAGCGGTATTAGCAAATCTTTTGGAGTTAAGGTATGCTCTCAATTCCGTTCTTTCCCGGGCTTGTCCAGCAGCAAGGCGACTACTGCCTCTGGCTGATCTCGTGGCTCGAGAGGCTTCCTCCTGAGCCTGGGGCCTAGATTCCACTCGGGAGTATCTGGGGTTCCTTCGTTCCGGAGTAGCGCTAGTTTCTTGCGCCTCACGCCTTAAAAGACTTTGGGCATGTGAGGATACTGGCGTAGGAGCTCTAGTTAGTCTTCCGGTCCATTGGGTCGGAATTTTCTTTCTTTGGCCTCCTCGTCTGGATGCCGGTGTTGGGGCCACCGCTGGTGCAGCCCCTAACTGTGCTTGCTCCTGGCGGGCGCAGAGTATCTGGAGCATTCTGTCTGTATTGTGCATGTACTCCGTCAGGTTTTGGAAAAAGGATGCCGGAATTTCACCGGCTACCCCGTTGACCACGGCGCCAATGGCGTGGTCCTGGTTTGGTGAGAGTACCTCTCGGGGCTGGCTCGCTTACTTGTGCCGTTGTGTTCACCATTTTATTTAGGAATGTTGATCAGAGAGAGTTCCTGGGAAACGCAGTTGACTTTTTGTAAGCGATTTCCACAGACGGCGCCAATGATGCGTACCTGGATCCGACTTCAAACAGTTTCGAATTTGGGTAGTCGATTTGATTCGACTCCGTTCGCTGAGTCTGAAACCTGTACACCACTACAGTAAACAAGAGGTCAGGTGCCGACGAGAGGTTGTCCCACCGAAAATACTCCGACACTTAAATCAGTAACAAGCCTTCAAACTTTAGAAAGTAAGTTGGTAAGTAAAAGAATGAGAGAATGAGTTTGGCCGGAGTGTTGGCCTGTAGATGTAGAGACGTTCCCGTGGCTCGTTGAGAGTATGATTTCCAGCTCGCTATCAGTAAAGAACGAATGGAAGCTACGTTTTGAAAGCGTGGAAACTTTGAGGGATGGTTCTCAGAGAGCGGGAGAAGACTCTGTGATCTGGAGGCTTCGAATGGGATTGGAAAGTGAGCGTTTGAGAGAAAGTATACTCAAGCACCGTTTGCGTTCGTGGTTCAGATTGTATTAGAAAGCGTCTATCATCTTAGAAAGTGTGTCCTTTTAGAGTGGAGACTCTGGGCTTATTTAGACGGTGAGGAGAGCGACCTTCCTTGGCTAAGAGGACGTGATCCTTAGCCTGACGCTGGACGGCCTTCTTTGAGTTGGTGGGTATGACTGGCATGATTTGATGGATCGTTTTCTTTTTAGGTGGTGTAACGAATCTCCAGATTATCTTCTTTCCTCTCATGTTTTTATAACTGTTAGACTCCATTGTTGGCAAGGAGAGAGAATTTGGCGCCTTCCTCATGGGGAAGGCGCTAAATCTGTTGCAGTATTTTTAAAGGAGATCGATTTTAAGGAAAGCGTGTAATCAGGGAAAGGATCGTTACTTTTCGTGTACGAGATCGCCTGCCAGATTGGGCCTAGTTTGTATTGGGTTTAACGTCTTTTGCGGCCTACTATTACAGTACTTCCGGTCAATAGAAATGTTAACAGCCTTGAATGAACGCTTTTGGCCGTTTGTTTGTGCGTCGAACGGTCAACGCTAGCGCGTTGACAGTCTAACGCGCGTTTGGAACTTTCTAAATTTTAGGCCACTTTTTTTATTAGGCCNCCTCATTACACGGTGGCATAATGCCGTCCCAATACTTGCGGTCCAAGGCAGGCCCAATGTCCGTGGGCCTCAGTGAAGTTCTGAGCGCCTCCTCCAACTGGAGATTCCTCTCTCGAAGGAAGGCATACTGCTATTGCTGGGCCTTCGGTGAACCCTAAAGGGAAGCAATTTTACTTTTGGCCTTAACAAGTTCAAGCTCCAGACACTTATTGCGCTCTTCAGCAACCTTAAAGGACTCCAACTCGATGCAAGTTTGGGTGGCGTCGCCAATAATCTCACCAAGACTGCCGACCAGCTTATGGAGCTGCAAAGGAAAAACAGGTCGTTAAGGCACGGACGGAAGTGAACAAAGAGCCTGAGGAAGGGTAGAAAAGTACCTTAGATCTACTAGCTGAACTCTCTTCTTTGGGGGCTTCGGGCTTGGCCTGCTCCGTAATAGCTGCCTCCTCAGCGACAGAAGCCTCAACCCTAGCCTCGGACGCAAGGATAACTTCATCAAAATCAAAGATTGAGGGCTCAGCCGCTTCAAAATGATCCGCAGCAGCAACGTCCTTGACAAGGACCTCCTCACTGGCCTCGGGGAGAATCCCTATCGAACTATAAATTTGGATTGTAAGGCAAGGGAACTCGACAGTCCCGGTAGTGGGCAACTCCGTGGCCTAGCTTTACTCGGCCACAGCGATCTCAATGGTCGTCATCATAGTTATCATCGCTACTTCCTCGGCCTGAGTTGCCTCAGTCTCCTCTTCTGCCTGTCCCTTAGCAATATCCTCGAATGGATTATCCATCCAATTCGAGGCCTCTCCAGTAAAAATGAAAGGGATGTCAGGCATGAGCTCATAAAGAGGAGGAGAGGCAACAGGTGGCTCCACGAACAGGCCTATAGCTTTAGAAGACTGCTCGGTAGGCTTAGCGGTGGCTGAAGGTCCGACGCGCTCATCTCCTCGGACTGGCGCCCCCTCCGATGACCTCTGCCTCCTCACAAGGTGCTCGATCATGATTTCGTCGTCATTAGACAAGGAGTATGCCACAATGGCCATCGGACACTTCGAAGTTTCAATCTGACGGCTTTTCTTTGTTTGATCGGATGGCTCCTTGATCCTCAGAGCTTTTTGCTTCTTCTTCAGCTTCTTCTTTGCCGGAGGAGTAGCGGGGGTACCAGAGTCCTCGGGTTGAGGCTCGTACTTGGCTTTCTCCAAGTACTCGGGTATCAGCCATTTGTTCTTCTTATTTTTATTTAAGAAGCCAAGATTGGACAACACCAAGTTCGTTAAAACCTTAACCGCGGCCTTCTCATTTGTCACGAACTTGAACCAAACTGGTCAATTAAATAAATAATTAAAATTATGAAAATTTGGGATATTACATCACTACTTGAGGCATCCTTGCAAAGATTGGACTCCACATTCCCGCACACATTGAAGATGGCCCAATTCTCACGAGTTCCAAGAAAGAAAAACTTGTTCTTCCACCACTTATATCGATGAACTCAGGATGTGGAGTAATAACAATCTAGTCCTGGCTGTGTGAAAACCTCAACATCACTTTCATTGCCACAATGTCAAGAACCTTACTATGACAGCGAGCGAAGACGCAGAGAGAAATAAGGTACCTGACTGCATTTGATTGCAGTCTCGCTACTGAAACTTTGAGGTTGATCATAATGTGGTACAGCTCCAAAGCCATGGGAAAACGAAGGCCACCCTTGAGGTGGATTTTATATACAGTAACGAAGTCGTCAGGTCGGCTGCAAGCCCTCTCATGAGCGTCAAGAACCACCATAGCCATCGAGCTAGGGATCTTGTATCTCACTCGAATAGCCTTAAGGTTTGCCAAAGATAGAGAAGAAGCTATATCCTTCACGTTGAGAACCATGGAAAGAGATTGTGAAGAAGAAGGAAACTCACAGCGCTTGAAAAAAAGAGTTCAAAATTACAAATGAAAAACTGAGGAAGTGAAATGTCTTTTAAACCGCTAGAGAATTCAAAAGGCATGCCTCATAATAACTAGGCCATGCGTCAGCCTCCCATTCATTGTAGGCAATAATGATGACCCTTATATTTTCGAGGCGACGTCAATCGCATTTAATGCTTCAGTGAGTGGCGCATGCCAGTGCCTTGGATTCAAAGGAAGTCCTCAGACGGATTTTGATAAAACTACTGGTCTCAATAATGCCTAAGGACATTATTGGTCTCGGACACGTATAGCAACAACAACTAGTTGGCAATGCGCACCAGCATCTTGGACTCGAAGAAAGTCCTCGGATATTTGGACTAGACTAATGACCTCAAAAAATCCTCGAGCTTTTTGGTCAAACCGTTGGTCTCACAAATGTCTCTGGAATTTTATTCTCAACATCCTCGAACTTTTATAAGAAATAAGGAACATGTGCCAACATCAGGCTACTAAACAGTGGACGTAGAACAAAGACACGAATAGATTTTTGATAAAGAATACCTTCACGTGACACTTAAGATATTTTTGCGGCCAATAGACACGCCAAAATGTTGAAATTCTTAAACCTCTTGGTATAAGGGGGTTAGTGATGGGTACTGATACCGAATGCCCAATTAGAAGACCCGCTTCTATAAGTTGGCCCCTTGTGCCACGGAGGCCCAACAGGCCCGGATGACTGACTCGGTCCAATGGGCATAATGGCCATGGAGTCCATTAAGGCCTAAAAACTTATGGTAATGGCTAAGAACTTTGCTAAATCTGTAAAGTCGATATGTCAAAAATTGGTGGCTAACTCTGTTAGAATGCAAAAAGGGATGAAAGTGATCTCTCAGGAAAAATAGCAGTTTTTGTAAAGTACGTGCACCCTAAGAGGAGCAGTTGACTTTCATAATTTGTAGGTTTTACAAGACGGCACAGTGAATTTCGTAGAGTTGGTGGTAGATATTTTCACACATGCAAGCTCCTTGTTGGATAGGTAGAAGTTATCAAGTATATATATACAAATCAAACTCCAAGAGAAGGGGGACGCAACAGTGCACGTAAGAATAGAGGTAAAAGCAGGATGTCATTTTACTCTCTGTTCTCACTCTCTGTAAACTTGAGCTACCTGTAACCAAAATCATCATAATGTAATCAATCCTGGATCAAGAACCCCGTAATTTTTCTCTCTTATTTAGGAGAGGATTTATCACGTAAAAATGTTGCGTGTTATTGCTTTTTTTCTCTATCTCTAAACTTCACACCTGCGTCCTTAAATCACTTCTTCTAACCAAAGAAGACCATCCGAATACTTTATGTTGTACGGGTTCAGATTTTTTTATACGGTGGAAAGATCCAAGGACTCATTTGGATCTCCGTCTATACAACAAATAGGATTCGAGAACACAACAAGATCAAAGCAAGTCATCTTTGACCTCAATTTTTGAAAATATTATGTTAGCTTAAAATTTAAATTGAACATTTTTTTAGGTTTTTTATAAGTTTATTTTTCAATATTTATTTATTTATTTGTTTTCAATAATTTAAAGGGCAGCTATGGGAAACTTACAATAAATTGAGTATTCCTCTCGACAAGAGAGGCAACTTAAATGCAACCTTAGGAAGAAGGCATGGGAAAGCTCCGACCTTTGTTTCACCCACAAATATCATAATTATTCTCAATCTTTTACATTATTTTTAACCCTTGTTTCTATTACCAATTTTGATATTAACTAAAAAATTATAAAATTCGTGGCATTTTAATATCACACGATAAACATAATACAAAATGAAAATTCATAACAAATGTCATCCTTAAGCTTTGGTAATCCAATGCATAGGATCGCATTGCCTATAGCCCTATAATCCAGTACAGGAAAGTTTTGTCCATAGCCTAAGTACCCAAAATATCATTAAATTCTCATTTAAAAAATGACTATTTCTTCTTACAGATTAAATAATAAATAATAATTTATAACGGCTTTTAATTTAGTAGGCAAACATTTACACCCTTGTACCTTCCCTTATTACACTCCATTCCAGCCCACCTTATCCTGCGTAATTTAATACAACGTAACCCTAAGACCTTGGGTTGGTCCCATCCATGCCTCGTAATGATAATTGGCTTATGCTCAGATGGTAATGCTATTGGGTACACCTCTACAAGTAACACCGGGCTCAGAGCTAGGTGCCATTAATTCGTAAGGCATAACCCCAGCTCCACATCTATTCCTAAGACCAGCATCACAATTCCTCCTCTCAATCTCCTTCTCTATCCTTCTAATTTCCGAAGAGAACTCGAAGAACTTCTCTATGATCTCGGCATCTCCTGTCCAAGTTGACGGCTGGCTCCTGTCACCGAGGTACTCCTCGTCGGGCGAGTGAGTCGAGAGGGTGTCGATCACCGCGATGAACTTGCTCGTCTGAAGCACGCTAGGCATCGCCGAGAGGTAAAACTTTTGCGGGTCTGCAAGAAAATTGGCATACTTGGGATCATTTTCGTCCGGGATCAACTGGCGCAGCAAAACCGGGCGGTTGGAAATGTAGCCGCCATACGGGTACTGTCCAAAGTTCAACGCCGCGTGCTGAGCTGACGCGAGCCAGATGAAAGTGGTCAGGATTTTGACAAGATCTTCAGGGTTTTTTAGTTCCGGCCACCAGGCTTCATTGCGGAGATCGCCGTGGCCCACGTTCACAACCTCGTAGTACCAGCCTTGAAGCTCGCTGTCAAGGGCCACAACACCTGAATCGGGGTAATAGCGTTCGACGTAGAACCGAACCCAGTTCTCGATGGCCTCCCAAATTAGAAGCCCGTCAGCAGCGTAAGGGTAGTCCTCAAGCACAAGCTTTAGCCCATGTTTTTGTGTCGGATCTGGCACTGCCATTCCTCTGCATTTTGAATGGGGACAACCATCAGAAAGCTGGTACACAGCATGGTGTTCAAAACCTTCGGAAGATGGATTTGCTTAAAAGATAGTGCAACACAACTCATACCGTAAGTTTAATATAATATACTTACCGAAAAAAAAAAGTTTAATATAATATTACAGAAGAGATATTGTGGCATTTATTATGTCTATCCGCTCAAAAGGAAAGAAAACGATAAAGAAAAAAGTGCTACTCAACAAAGTGATACTGTCATTTTTTATTATAGAGTGTACTAAACTTGTAGTAAGAATAATAATTTTTAAAAATAGCGTACCTTCTGATAAGATCAGCTGGCAGGCCTTCCAGATCGAATCGCCAGGTTTTATAGGCAGAAGCACTGATGTCCATGCTATAGCGACCTGGAGTGAAGCAAGACTCAATGACACCATCGGCATTGATCAAGCTCTGGCGAGCTAAAGCGTTGATCTCTAACGAGTATCTCATGTGTGGATCTAGGAGCTTGTATATGGGGTGCATTGCGCTCAAGTGCCTATGAGCTGCCAAGGTGAATGGTTCCAGTGCTGCATGTGTCTTCAACCTAGTGTCACCAAGAAAAAAAAAATGAAAACCATTTTTACAACATAATCAAATATACAACAACAACAATAATAATAAAATATTACATCAGATACCAAATTTAGTGCAATATCCTTCGATAATAGAAATAATTTAAATTATTTTCGTAGATTTGTTTCATTCTTGTTTTCTCCTATTAAAATGAACTCCCATTTTTTCAGATGGACTTTATTTATCCTATATTTTAAATATTTGNGACTTTATTTATCCTATATTTTAAATATTTGAATCATCTTAAACGTTATTATCTCATCTTTTCTTCTATAAGTGTACTTTTTAAACATTTACTAATATCATCATTATTTATTTTATCTTTTAGTACAATTCCATTCATTTATCATAGCATTCACATATCTACGACACTCTTTTAGAATAAGTAATTTGATTGTTCAATATTCTAATTTATAAAGTATAATATAACTTTATAAAAAGACAATCCAATCCTCCTTTTTGAGTAACTAGATAGACCAATGTTCTTGAGCACAACCACTGATCAAAAGTCCAGTACCAAAGATCAACTCCACTTCAATATCCATCGCAAACATCTAAATTGTACGGAAAAATTGCTTACCAGTGATTAATAAGTTGATGAACTGCGGCATCGTTGGACCAGACATGGGCCTTAGCAAGTTGCCAAATCCAGTTTGAAGTGGCATCTACTGGAGGCGTGAGCACCCTTGTCGACTTAGAATTGGCGGCGGACCAAGGCAGGCTAAGCTCGATGGCAATAGGCTTCAAGGTACCGAGCTTAGTCAAGAAAAATACGGCACGAGTTGCATATGATTTTCGGCCATCTAGAGAATTTATGCGCTCTAGAAAAGGGAGGAACACGTCATGATAATCTGCAATGAATAGCCTATTCCCATCCAAAGCCTGAAAACACCAATAAAAATGCCCACAAATAGTGAAGAAAGCGTTATTAATCCACTGAAGAAATCTGCGGCTAAGACAGGTATGAAACTGATGAAGACTGGTTAGTTTATGTTTATGTTACCTCTTTGACTGTCATCCCATCAAGCTGGTCCACAATATGCTCCTCTTTGAGTGCAGATTCTATTGGTCCATAAATTTCGGGATCGAGTTTGCTGACTGGTGGAAAGGCCTGAAGCCTCTCAATGCTCACAGGATTAACCCCGGCTATGAATTGACGTGCAAATTCATCATCTCTCATCCAAGCAAATTTATCCTCTGCATTTTGGTTTTTTTTTTTCCAAACTCATAAGTTAATATTCAAATCATAAGTAATCTATACTGGAAAAAGAAATCCGAAGCAGGAAAAAATGGTACTCACTAGCAACTATCATGGGGGTGTCAAATTTAAGCAGGCCTTGACTAGTTGCTTGGATTTTGCTGACAATCTTAGGAAAATTTTTTAAGAGATCATCTTGCAGACCGAGTTTAAGGAGCAACCCCTGGCTGAAGAGATTGTCCAGGTGGGAAAAACTGGTGAAGTCGTGCTTAGCAGAGATGTTTGTTGTGAGGGAAGGTAGCAAATTGTGAAGAACTGCCTTAAGCCTGCAGAAAGAGAAGGTGCCAGCCTTTAACTCCTCAAACTTCTCGTCTCTAGGCACATACATTGGCAGCGGTTTCTCAACGCGGCTCTCCACGTTTATGTCACTGTCACTAGGTGGTCGACCAGTGCGACAACGTCTAGGATAAGGGATCTTTTCACCTCCAAGAACAGGGCGGGCTAAATCTGCTCCTTTATCTGGATTGCCCAAGTCATTGTAGATATCATAGTCGTAGATCCTGTCTGAAAATTTCATCTCGCCTTTCCGATCTCCCCTTAATTCTTTCAGCTCCCTTTCTCGTAGGGCTTTTAGTCCTGCCGGTGTCTCATGAGGGAGGTATGGCTGCATTCAAAACAAAATAGAAAAATATAGATTCTCAGACTTCGAATTAAGATTTAAAGGAAAAAGAGTAGTCAAGTCATATTGATAGCAGCAGTTATGTGGAGAAATTACATTTGTTAGTATGGTTGCTGTCCAATAGAAGTCTAAAATTTGTTGTCATTTATAACTACTCGTTTACTTGAAATGGGATGCACTATAACACCATTAGCAAGATACATATATTAAGTACCATTGAGCCTTAATATAAAGGTAGAGTTATTACCATTTAACATGGTAATTATGAGATAAAGCAGTGAAAATGACTATATAATATAAGGTAAGGCTACAAATAATAAATCTAAATTGGTCTAATTATTTTTCGGACCCTACACATGACAAGAACTTCATGCACTAGAGTCAACTTTAGAATCATGGCCGTTCTCCTATCATTCTTTACCAACCAAAGCTAAATAACTAAATGTCACAATGCTTGCTTTGGTAGGCTTTGCTTAAAATATTGTTGAGTACAAATGTGATACCACCATGCTCTTCTGAAATAAACAATTCTACACAAATAGCAACATCTTTCAGATGTTACCCGAGGGGAAATGATGCTAAATAATTAAATGGCTCATTGGTTGCTTTTGATGTCTTGGAGTTAGCATTAAAGAATTACACAACATGTGTTTTGATGAAATAAAGAATTCTAAAACACAGCAAGATTTTTCAGGTTATATACCCAAGAACAATAAAAAATCGCAGCCCACAGAAAGAACAAGATCCTTAGTCAAAGCATGTGATGTGCTGTTCAACCTTTAATTCAACATTAAGATTCAACACCCAGAAAAAAAATCACTTGACCTCACAATGTTGACCAGCATGTTCAAGGTGAAGAATTCAGAAAGCCCACAAGAAAAAAAAAAACCGGGGGGGGGGGGGGNNNGGGGGGGGGGGAGAGAATCAAATCAAAATTGTAGCAGCAAATGTTGAATTATTACCTTATTGAAGAAAAATATTCTCATGCCATTTCCAGGAAGGTCTTTCTTAGATTGGACCCATGAGTTACAGGGGAAGTGAACAGGACCAGATGCAAATCCTTCAAGCGTTATACTTTCCACGAAGAACTCTTGCTGGTGGTTGTTGGTCAACGAGATGGCTCCTGGCATCCCAAAATTTGAGTCTACAATAAATTCAGCAGTGTAATTTACCCTTTCTGATTTAAGCTGTGATTTCTTTGACCAGTCTTTCAGCACTGATTCACTGCTTTTCCTTGGACCTCTGGTTTCTGCAATAAAAAGGCAGGAGGATGAGTCCTGACATGCTTCAAATTAATTAATAAATGCGCTTTCTCACAGACAACTGTTCAAACACTTGGTGGGCAATATCTGATCCGACAAATTAATGCAACTAAAACGAGAGTCACAATAACCCAGTTTCATCTAAACTTGACACGATTCAAAACAATTTTTTTGGATTTTGATATGAAGTATTTTCCGACCAAAAGAAGAGCGTGGAGAAAAACAAGGCGATAAATAAGAAAAGCAAAAGCACGGAAGATAAATATTTTGTTTGTTAAACTATAGAATAAAAGGTTGGAAATCTAAAGTTTATTTGGTGGTCCAACAAGGATTATTTACAATTTCTACAATTGTAAGCTGTTTTCCATAGTATTTTTAAAGGAAACTGCAAATATATAGATTGATAAAATATCACTAAAAATATCTACTATACTTTATTTTTCACATTTTTCATCGTAAATCACCAACCAAATAGAACAAAATTTCATTTTACTCAGTTTTTTTTCTTTTTTTAACTATTAAATCAACTAACCATTTAAAAAGAAGAAGCTAATAATAATGAGAAGTATAGACACATACCCAGATAAGAAAAACAAAGGAGCAGAAAATTATGCAACAAACAATTTGGCCCCTCTTCCGGCATGCAAAGTCCTGGCAGTTCTGCCTCCTCATATTGCAAAAAAAAAATGTGTGATTTTGTAAGAGTCTGTCACCCCAAAAAAAAGAGAGAGAGAGAGAGATAGAGAGAGAAAGTGGGCAGGGCTAACTTGGATCAATTTCTGTGCTAAGAAGCTGGAGAACAACGTTTTTCCCAATCTTATCAGTTAAAGCATCCAAACGCTTCACAATTGTCTCCTTCAAATCTTCTTTGATCTTGTTCCTCACTGTAACAACAGCCCTTACCTTTACTTTAGCACCCTTATCAACCCCATAAACAGAAGCGGCTTTAACCAAATCCTCACTAACCGCAGCCACAATTGCACTTGATCTCCTCACTTCCAACTTCTGATGATTCAAAGGAACCAAAATTGGATTCAATTTTTTATTGTTGAGAAGCAATTTTGTTGATGGGATGAACGAAGACCTCTCCAAAAAGGATGCCCCCGTGATTTCTTTAGACAACGCCATCTCTATTCTTCTGAAATGAACTCGTCTCTTCTCCCTCTGTTTTTCACTCTCTCTGCAAAATTCTGTCTTCCTCTACCCTCCCTCTTTTTCTCTCTCTCTTTCTTGTTTCTTTTTTGTTCTCTCTTGTTTCAGAATTGGTAGAATCTGAAGATAAATGCGAGTCTGTGCAGATGTTTTCACATTGTTGGTGTATTTATAGTAAAATGAGAGAGAGAGAGAGAGAGCCGGCCAGGGGTGGAGCCTCTGGTTTGCGGAGACCATCGTAATACGTATNTTTTTTTTCAAAAAAAATTAACTAAAAAGAAGTCATAATCATGGGGAATACATATGACAGAGATTAGGAAATACACCATCCTGTGTATTAACTTATATTACATGATATTAATGCACAGGATGGTGTATTTCCTAATCTCTGTCATATGTATTCCCCATGATTATGACTTCTTTTTAGTTAATTTTTTTTTGAAAAAAAAGAAATAAAAAAACAAAACAGAAAAAGAAAAAACAAGACAGAAACCCTGAGGAAGATTGGAAACGCTCAGAGAGAGAATCCCCCATTCTTCGTCATTTTTTTCTTCCAATCTGCATTCCTTCTTCCTTCATTCATTCTCAGCCACTTGATTTTGATCACAAATTGATCATATAGTCCAACTGATAGATTCATGCAATGGGTTTTTGATCAAATCGTTCCATGAGAGAGAGAATCATCAACAGCAGCGTTAGGGCTTCTTCTGGAATTGAAGAGATTCAGATCCATCAGCAACAAGGCGGCGTCTGGTTGGATCGATGTCGAAGATCAAGAATGTCTCCTTGTCCCAGCCGTGTCCCCACCTTTTGGAGTTCCGATCCAAACACGGGCCTAAGCCCTTCCGAGGTCTACAAGCCTGCCTACGCGCGGCTAAGCCGATGGGCCGCGCCGCCATTCGCCGCGACCCCAACGAGGTACCGCGGTGCGGATCCTGCGGCTCGACGGATCGCGCTCGGCTCTACGCCTGCGTCACCTGCGCCGCTGTCCACTGCCACCAGCCGCCGCCCAGCCCGTCCCACGCCGCCGCGCACGCCGAGTCGATGCCCCCGGGCCATGAGATCGCAGTCGACGTCGATCGTGCCGAGCTGTTCTGCTGCCATTGCCGCGACCAAATCTACGATCGCGATTTCGACGCTGCGGTCGTCGGCAACCTCGTCCCTCCCCCTCAACCTTCTCCTCCACCCGAGAATCTCCGCAAGCGGCGGCGGATCGATTACAGGCCGTGGACACCAGATCTTGGAGAGAGAGTATTGATCGGTCAAAATTCGAGTTTTTTACCCAAGTCCGACCCGAATCAGGGTTCGAATTCTGGTTCCGATCTACCCTGGGGGCTTAGGGGTCTGAATAATTTGGGGAATACTTGTTTCATGAATTCAGTCTTGCAGGTATTGCTTCATACGCCGCCGCTTAGGAACTATTTTCTAAGTGATAGGCATAACCGTTACTATTGTCAAAGGAATACTAGAGTGTTAAGAAGGAACGGATCCATTGCTTGCGGGAATGAGAATTCAAGGGTGTGTTTGGCTTGTGATTTAGATGCCATGTTTTCCGCTGTTTATTCAGGAGATCGGACTCCTTTTAGCCCAGCTAAATTTCTCTACAGGTGGGATTTTTTCGATATTTGTTATGCTATGTTTTAAATTTTTGAGTTCTTTGTTGTTTGTAGTTGCAGAAATGTGGTTGCTTGTACCAGAATATAGATATCTTGTTGTATGTTTGTTGTGCTTGTATCGGATGCTATGTTAGTAGCCGTTACATTGCTGATTTATTTTTTAGAGTTGTCTTTTTCCTGCATTTCTCAATTGTTAAGTGCAGTTTTAGCTTAATTTTATGTGTTGGTTATATTTTTGTGGGAAAAATACTTCATAAGATTAACGGATTTATTGGAAAATACTTGATGGTACAAATAATATCCAGTGATATGCACAGGGGACATAGAGACAATCCCTATCTCTTATATGGGTCCTCTTTACTTTTTTCCCTACATATAATATATATTATGGGCCATCCTCTTTATTTCTTTTATGTATATATCTTTGTCCCTATTTAAAATTCTATTTTGTTGATGTGTGCATGATAAAGAAAACTTGATGTTTTGATTTAAGCATTCGGGTGTTGCCTCATGTATTTTTCTCTAAGGATTTGGGTACGGTCATGTTTATAGTTGGTGGCAACACGCGGCGAATTTGGCAACTTATGAGCAACAGGATGCGCATGAATTTTTCATTTCTGTGCTTGATGGCATCCATGAAAAGGCGGGTAAGGATGGATGCAAGCCCCACAGTCAAGGTAAGACATTTCTCCGAGTGAGCGTATTTGTTTTCTTTGATTTTTCAGGTGTGCCCCTATTTTCATTTTTACTTTTAAACTTTATCAATAAAGGATATGGAGTATAGATTATTAGGAGGTCTTGAACATGACTCTGTGACACATTGTTAGTAATAATAAGCCCTGTTTGGTAGTGATAATTTTGTTCTGTATAAATACATTTTGCATTAAGTTAAAATCCTCAGGGTGGGATATTCATGGATGAAAATATCAATTTCTATTTTGGTCTTGGCATTGCTGAATCAGGTGATACATATTAGTATATGACGTAACGGATGCCAAAAAAAATTGTGAATCAAAACATGGGCAACATATTGGGCGATATATAGGAAATTGTGTTATATAGGCTAATAGATTAGAATTGTGTGGTATGATATATTGCGATATATATTTGATACGTTAGCATATCGCGATTGTATTACGGTATGGGAAAAGATCGACATCAGGGGATCCGATACCGATATATTAGCTAATATTTTATTCCATGGGGTATCTGGTTGATCATACTACACAGTTCCAATCAATAATTTGGCCCTGTGGATATTCTAGTTGGAACCTTTTTCTTTTGGACCCATCTCTCTTTCATGTTCTGCTGCACATTCTGGCAAATGTAATCTTCTTCATCTTCATTTTGCTCTATTCATCTTCCCTATGCTTTATTTTCATGTATTTATTCCCGCCGAGAATTCCAGTCATTTTAATAATAAAAAAAGAAATATTATCTATCAAACAGAACAGAGATAATAAAAAAGGAGAAAAAGCACATGGTACGTCTCTATCCGGCATTTGCTTGCTTACAATGAAAATAATGTGGTCAGTTAGGTGCTTTGTGGCTTTACGTGTAGTTCTATTGGTTTGTGATGCTTCAAATCTTAGTAAATTTCTTCTTTCGCATCAACAGTAAAGTATTTCTAAATTGGTGTTCCCGAGATCAAGAATTAGTTGCTATGTTAGTGAAAGCTACATGAGACCATTTAGTAAAATTAGGATAATCTGTAGCCTAAATCCATTATTTTGTTTGGGAATCCTGATGTGAGTCTATCTTCATATTTGATTCTCTAAGGGTATGTTTGGTTGCAGCAAAATTTGAAGAAAAGGAAAATAATGAGAAAAAGATGAAAATAAAAGAAAATAAAAATAAGAATATTCTAATACGTATTTTTCATTATATTATTTTATTGTGATTTTTTATGCAATCTAAACATAGAAAAGTATTTTATTTTAATTTTCTTTACATTTCTTGTAGACTTTCTTTAATCCAAACAGATCCCAAAGGACTTGCTAGATTTCTAAAGCTTGAAATCCATGAACCCATAACAGACTTTAAACTGACTTATTTTGATTGAGATGATCGAAGATGCAGTATAGTAGAGAAAGTGACGAGAAAATGTTTTACTGCAGGCTTGTGGGTCTAGGTGTTCTTTGTTGCCTTAGGCATTAACGAGTGCTATCAGAAATTAATGTCCCTATTCAACCTCGAGCCTTGATGGGTATCAAGTAACTTGCTTCAGTAAGTGTGCTCGGCTTTTCCCTTTGCCTTCTTGGATTCATCATAGGAATTTCTTGTGTCGCATTGATTCTGATGTTGGCTCCATCTGTGATGTCTTTAGGTTCTTATTTCTGACATGGGATGGTCTCGAGCTTGGGAGAAAGAGTATTTTTTCTAGGTTGTGACAACCAGCTAAAATTTGTAGTCAAAATTATTGTGAGCTAAAGTTGAATTATTATAATCTGGAGCATAGCTTCTCGTAGTGATTGTGACGATTTTTCTCCTAAGCTTCCTCATATAAGTTCATTCATGGTACAAGTGAGATTTATCACTGTCATCAGCTGCTTCTGTTATTTCTTTCTCTTCTGTAAAGTAGTTCTTCCCCATTCAGTTTCATTCTCATCCTTTCGCAGCTGGTTATTTTTGATAATTCAAAAAGGGTGTGTTTTGACATGTATTTCATGGACTTCATGCTCGCTCATTATGGGATCCTAAAATGATGATAAGCCAGGGCATTAATTTATGAAAAAGGGCACATCAAGGAAGTTTGAAATCAAAACAAACATTTTCTGACCCAAAAAATGTAAAAGAAAAATAAATAATCTCTGATATATATACATACATATACATACATATATATGTATGTACAGGGTAAGTAACAATCTGAATATTATTGAGATTTTGGTTGCCTTAATAACATAGAATATGTCAAGATGTCTAAACTTCTTTGGTTTACTAATCTGATCAGTATCCTTGATTCGTTTTGTGCAGGCAGCGGAGACTGTTGCATTGCCCATAGAGTATTTTCCGGAATATTGCGGTCCGATGTCATGTGTATGGCTTGTGGCTTCACATCTACGACATATGACCCATGTGTCGATATCTCATTGGACTTGGAGCCTAACCATCCCGAGAAGGTAGGAGCTGCAAAATATCATCATGCTTGCAACAACGATGTGAATTCCTTGAAATCCATTGAGGCCTGCCGATCATCCACTCTTATGGGGTGCTTGGACCGCTTTACTAGACCTGAAAGACTCGGCTCAGACCAGAAATTCTTCTGCCAACAGTGCCAGGTTAGACAAGAGTCTCTTAAACAGATGTCGATAAGAAAACTTCCATTGGTCTCCTGCTTCCATATAAAAAGGTTTGAGCATTCTTCAGTCCGAAATATGTCGAGGAAAGTTGACCGATATCTGCAGTTCCCGTTTTCCTTGGACATGGCACCATATTTGTCTTCTTCCATCTTGAGAAGCAGATTTGGGAACCGGATCTTCTCTTTCGATGGGGATGAACAAGCTGCACAAGACGAGTTGTCTTCAGAATTTGAGCTATTTGCCGTTATAACTCATACGGGCAAACTGAATGCTGGGCATTATGTGACGTATTTGAGGTTAAGTAATCAGTGGTACAAATGTGATGATGCTTGGATCACTCAAGTTAATGAGAGCATAGTGAGAGCTGCGCAGGGATACATGATGTTTTACGTGCAAAAGATGCTTTACTACAAAGCGAGCGAAAGACCTGTTTTGTCGTGATCTCTGTCTTATGCTCTTGGAGATGTTTTGGACCTCTTCATGCATCCCTCCAGCCGCAAAGGTGCCTGAGATGATGAAGAAAAACTCAAACTCGGGTTTGATGGCATTAAGATCAACTCACAGCTGCATTGTATTGCCATCGACGAAGTTCACGAATGGCTCGTAACGCTTCAAGTTTGTCTCTTGGAAGTAACTTATACAATCGACGAAGAAGTTAGCCTGGCTTTTTCAAGGCATCATTTGGGCATTCGACGATTTTCATGGATGCAAGGTTTTCCCTAAATAGTTCTTTTCTTGGATTTATTTTTACCACTCCTTCAAGTGTTTTTGGTTGATTTATTGCCTTTCTGCCTCCTCTTACGGATTGAATCCTCATGGAAGTGCAATGCTTGAAGGTGTGGGTTACTTGTAATAGTTTCTACATGGCATACCAATGGCAAAAATATGGGTTAAGCCTCAATTCTCTTGTGTTTCTTATGCTGATTTCAAATTTTGTGGGCATTCCCATTTCCTTAAGTTCTGATATCTGTGAATCTCTCTCTTTTCTGCATGTTTTACGTGCACACGTCTCCATTTTCGGGTTGGGATTTATATTTACTGATATTTAATCAAAGCTGTGAAAAGCTATGAAGAAGTTTACTTATATTTACTTTTAAGGGAGTTTTGAACACAGCACCAAGCATCACCAGAGGAGATAGAAAGAAATGATGCCGACTTAGCCCCAGGACATGGCTTTTATAGACTGTAAAATAAATAAAATAGTCAGATTTATTTAAATTAGATTTTTTTATTTATT
>JAODPA010005994.1:0-13895 GCA_025585075.1 Nepenthes mirabilis | reverse complement strand
AATTTATAAAATATTAACGATGTGAATAATTTGTTTTGGTAAAAATTTAAATCTTATTATAGAGTTTAATTGCGAATTATATTTAAATTATAACCAAATTAATTCGCGTTTGTACATTGAAATAAAAAGGAAGAGAGAGAAAATCCGAGGCCCCTCTGAATTCTGAAAAGTTTCATTTATGGAGGGCATTATTCAATCGCAACCGTATATTTTCTGAACAAGGAAGGAACGAAGATTGATGCGCATGCCTAAGAACACCTAAATAAAACAACCCTCCTCAGACTAAGAACTGTAAAAATGCTTTCTTTTTCTCTCTCGAATCTCACAGCTTTCCGCTAGATTTCGTTTATGGATTCCTGTGAGACTGAAATGGGTTTTTAAGTTTGAAGATTCAAAATGAAGAGAGAAGGATCAATGGCTTTACAGTTTGCGTCTCTGCTTCTAGCACTCTCCGCTGTTTCAGCTGATGAAAGCGAGTGCGCTCTCTCTCCCCCCCTGTTTGTACATTGCTTCCAGTATTATATTTCTGGGTTTTTCCCCTCTTATGAGTTTCTCATTTTTGTTGAAAAGATTGACACTGAAGTAATTTTTGAGAATGGAGCTTAAACCCTTTGAGCTATTTCTGCTTGTTCTTTCGCTCCCATCTGTACTTCTGAAGCAAAATGGCTTTAGAAACCCTTCTGTCATACTTCTCTCCTTCCTTCTATGTATATGTTTACTAATTTCTTTATGTGGGTCTGTTTCATTTCAGTATTTTTGTGGTGTTAGTTTAACTATCGTATCAGTTTCTCATTGCTTAAATGTAAAATTGGGTCATCTTCCTTGTTATTTGCAGGTAATCTGGTCTTTGAACTAGTATCTGTTTTTCTTGAAATTATGCTTCCAGAGTCTTTATTTTGAGTGATTAGACGGAGGCTGAAATTGATTTCTCCTTCGTTGTCTTCGTGTTTTTATAACGTTCCCCGATATTTATCGGAATGTAGAGCCATTCCTCAGCCGTCCCTATTTTTAGTGCAAGAAATCTTTTGATGCTAGAACGCTCTATAGTCTTTACTTGGGAATTCAAAATTTGTAGAAGAAAATTAAACTGAGTACAGGTCAAGGGTAATGTCGTAATTTAGGTGATCAAGAATTGTAGAACAAGAGCTCTTTACTCAAAAATTCAAACATGTGAGCACAAAATGCTGTCCTGCTCTGTTGTTGGTAGCAATCGAAGCCTGCTCATTTGGCTTTGGCAACGCTTTCTCAGCCCTCTCTTTGCTTTGGACGGGAGCTGACATAAATGCCCATACACTTCGTACTCTATAACTTCCATTGTTGGATTATTTTAGGTCTTCCACCAGTTTGAGTCTTCTGATATTGTAGCATCAATCACTTGTTCATAAGTTGCCGATGTCCTCACTTAAACTATAAAGGCACCTGATTCGGTTTACTACAAGAAAATGCCTTGAATAAGGATAACATTCCTGTCTGCAACAATTGAAGTCCTATGGTCATCTGTGGCACTGTTGTCATCCATTTAGCAGGTGAAAAATTAAAAATACAATAAATGATGTTACCTACCTGCCCTTATGGCTTTCTCAATTTTGAGTAATCCGCCTCGCCTTTACATAAAAGAAAAGGAGAGATTCTTTGAGATGCCCCCCCTCTGCGTGTACTATAGGATACATACCTTCTTGTTTGCCTCCCTTTTTTACAAGGCAGTGAGGAGATAAATTTGGATTTATCCCCAACTAAGTTTAGGTATCTACTTTATCACCGAACCAAGATAGTAGTTTATCAAATCCTAGTTTCATCGCATGTTATGTGGAAGTGCATCATCTATACAAAGCTCCTGCTAAGTGTGTAGTCCAGAAAAGAGTTAGACTATTTTGGGTCTATTCTACGTGATTTATCATATTGTGTAGTAGACTATTCTATTACTTATGACCTGGTGGAGACAACTCTATTATTACGCTAGCTCTACTTGTCAAAAGATCTCAAATATATTTGCACCTCATTTTAGCCCATAGTGATATGTAGATGAAAACAAAATAGGTTTTTATATTTGTGTATCTTTTCTCTGAATTTGTACATTGATGCTACAAGAAATGCAGAAATGTTGCCTACTTCCATGAGTTGCGTTAGCTCTTCATAAACCACTAGGTGATGTAGGATTCTGATCATGCTTAATTACTATGATGACTTGTGGACTCCCCTCATCTTTGGATGAAATTCAGCTATACACATTTGTTAGTTTGTGTATCTACCGCAACAACTATAAAGCCTTAAGTACCGTTGAGTATAGCCATTTATATAAATATATTTTCACCATTTTACTTGATTTATTGCAATATCTTTTGAGAGTAAAAGTATCTTGGATCATTTTTATCACTTCATTCCACGTTTCTTAGGTCCATCTTTTGTTTTCTTTCTTTCCTCCAACTATAATTACCTCACCCTTCCCCCACAAACGTTTCATTTGGCTTATGCTTTAAGTTTCCAAATCACCTTATTTTATGTATCTACAATGTGCATATAATTTAACTTTCTCCTGGTCTTCTCATGACTAGATATTCTTGTTCTTATTATTCACTATATCAGCATTGCCTCACCATTCAGTTAAGGTTTTAGTGGACATTCAAGAGCTTATTATTGCTTTTGCACATGCAGATGCCTTCATTGGTGTGTGTTGAGGTCACTCTCTTGTGGTGCTTGTGTTCGCGGACCAGTGGAGACAAATGCACGAGGACTCCTCGGAGGTTCATGTCCGGGAGGTTGACATGGACGAGGACGTTTGGAGAAATCCGGAAACGTGTGTCCTCGGGAGGCAGCTGGATGAATTGGACGATGACTACTCAAAGGTAACATGTCCAAGCGGAGGACATGGACGAGGACGCTGGAGCCTAGGCGTTGACTTTCTCTCTCACGTAGGCCTGCTGCAGCGGCGTGTTGCAGGTGGACAGTTGACCCACTCTGATTAGATATCTGGGTGGCTTCAACTTTCAAGGTGACAGGTCTGCCATTCTGGCACGCAGGAGGCGTGCGACGGCCATGGCAGGCCTAAGGGGTTGTAGCCCTGCCACCCTACTGCCAGTAGGGTGGTTGGACGGTCGGCCACATGGCCCTCCCCTGGTATTATATATAGACTGCGTAAGATTGAGAAGAGCTTGAGAGAGCTGGTGCAAGTGTGAGTGCATGTAAAGACAAAAGGACTTTGTGAAGGAGAAGAGAGGAGTGCACCACCGGTGAGAGAAGGAAGAAAGAGAAAAATAGAGTGAAGAGAAAAGAGTGTGCTTTTCTCGGTTAGCTCAGGAGTGTTTTTCCTCTTTAACTTCTTGGGTATGTAGCGGATACTCCCTCTTGGAGGTTTGTTTGTAACCTATTTCACATAGTGGATTTGCTGTTGCATCTACTCCCGTGGTTTTTCCCTTCGGTTCCGGAAGGGTTTCCACGTTAAATCTGGTGTGTTTCTCTTTCCTTGTTGGCCGTCCGTCCAAGTGCTGTCCCTCTGTGTCCGAGTGATTTGTCCCCTCGGTCATTGCGCTTAGAGAAACATTCTGTCCGAGCGTCCGGTTTTCCCAACAAGTGGTATCAGAGCTAGGTTCGTGAACCGTCGGTTCGATGGCGTCGTCGGTGAAGAATGGGACGTTCAATGTGGAGCAGTTCAATGGGCAAAATAATTTCATCCTTTGGCAGGAAAGGGTGAGGAATATTTTGACCCGAGAAGGAACGGTAATAGCTCTGAGGAAAAAAGAGGAGAAATCGGAGAAACTGTCCGAGGAACGGTGGCAAGAAAAGAGGGATCTTGCCAGCTCGACCATTAAGCTGTGTTTGGCGGACAACACATTGCAGGAGGTCTTCGGACTGCCAGACCCGACCGAGGTCTGGGGCAAGCTTGAGAGTCGTTACAAGTCCAAGTCCTTGACAACCAGGCTGTATGTAAAGAAGCAGTTTTATGGCCTGCGGTTGTCGGATGGGGAGAGCTTCGAGAAGCACTTGGACGAGTTCCATCGGCTGGTAACGCAGATGTCAGCTCTTGATGAGAAGATCAAGGACGAGGACAATGCGTTGGTGTTGCTGGCATCATTGCCGTCCTCGTATGATCATATTGTCACGACGTTGCTGTTCGGGAAGGACACGTTGAAGTTGGACGAGGTTATAGCTTCCCTGCTTATGAATGAGTCTAGGCGGAGGGAAAGCGGTGAGGCCTCCAGCTCTCGGGAGAGTATCCTGGTGGCGACCAGCAGTCGAGGACGGGGGAGATCTGGACGAGGACAGGGTGGCAGGATGGAGAAGAGCAATAGTCGGAGCAAGCTTGAGGAATGGAGTTGCTTCTTGTGTGGCAATAAATGCCACATAAAGAAGGACTGTCCGCGGAGGAGGCAGGACCAGGAGGGCAGAAGCGATTGCCTGGATCAGGTTGATGATCAGGAGACCGTGGCCTTCTGCGGAGACCTCCTGGTCGTCCACGCAGGTGAAGCACCGAGCAGTCCATGCCAGGAGACGAGTTGGGTGATGGACAGTGGGGCCTCACACCATGCGACACCGAGGAAGTCCCTCTTCAGGAGATACACGCCCGTTGGTCGAGGGGTGTTGAAGATGGGTAACGGTGGCTCGTCTAGAGTTGTTGGCATTGGGGATGTTTGCTTGATGACAAGCAACGGGAACACGCTCGTGCTGGAGGGCGTGCGACATGCCCCGGACTTGAGGTTAAATGTGATTTCAACCGGGAAGCTGGATGAGGAAGGCTTCAGGACAGCGTTTGGCGACGGCCAATGGAAGCTTACCAAAGGCGCCTCAGTGGTGGCAAAGGGAAGTAAGACATCAGGGCGATATCTGATGAAGACTTGTATTGCCCAGAGAGATGCCAGGATGACCAACAGGGGCACTGGTCAAAGTGGTAGGAGAGGCCGGCCGGGTGGTAGCTTTGGACGTCCGAGTGGCTGGAAGGGCCAGCAGTGCCAAGGACGGAGCTGTGTAGGACCAAGGGTGGAGTTGAGCAGGGATAAGTGCGGAGCCAGTAGGACCAAAGGTGGAGCCAGCAGGGTCAACGGAGGAGCTGCGGTGGCCAAGGCCAAAGGGGAAGGTGCCAAGGACGTGACCCAAAGTCTGAAGACAAAGGGCGGAGTAAGTCATATCCTCGGTACCAGAACCAGGAAAGCAATGGAGGATGACATGTCTGCAGGAAAGGAGCTGAAGGGGAGTGGGCTTACTCCAAGTTCAGCAGCGCAGAGGAATGTGTCATTCAGGCTTGCGGAGGACAACGCTGGATTCCCGGTTAAGGGGAAGGTGCCGGAAGGCAGGCGATGACGATCGCCGGATAGAGGGAAGTCCACTCGGACGTGAGTGGAAGGGACAACTCCCTCTATATCCCTATGAAGGATGCGGACCCTTTGAAGTAGAGGATGATGCCGGAATCCAGATTCAGGGGAAGCTGCCGGGAGGCAAGAGATGATGGTTGCTCAACAACGACCAAGGTTCTTCACAGGATCGTGAGGGAAAGTTTGTTTGGGTCACTCCCTTGTGGTGCTTGTGTCCGCGGACCAGTGGAGACAAATGCACGAGGACTCCTCGGAGGTTCATGTCCGAGAGGTTGACATGGACGAGGATGTTTGGAGAAATCTGGAAACGTGTGTCCTCGGGAGGCAGCTGGATGAATTGGACGAGGACTACTCAAAGGTAGCATGTCCGAGCGGAGGAGATGGACGAGGACGCTGGAGCCTAGGCGTTGACTTTCTCTCTCACGTAGGCCTACTGCAGCGGCGTGTTGCAGGTGGACAGTTGACCCACTCTGATTAGACATTTGGGCGGCTTCAACTTCCAAAGTGGCAGGCCTGTCATTCTGGCATGCAAGAGGCGTGCGACAGCCATGGCAGACCTAAGGGGTTGTAGCCCTGCCACCCTACTGCCAGTAGGGTGGTTGGACGGTCGGCCACGTGGCCCTCCCCTGGTATTATATATAAGCTGCGTGAGATTGAGAAGAGCTTGAGAGAGTTGGTGCAAGTGTGAGTGCATGTAAAGGCAAAAGGACTTTGTGAATGAGAAGAGAGGAGTGCACCACCGGTGAGAGAAAGAAGAAAGAGAAAAATAGAGTGAAGAGAAAAGAGTGTGCTTTTCTCGGTTAGCTCAGGAGTGTTTTTCCTCTTTAACTTCTTGGGTGTGTAGCGGATACTCCCTCTTGGAGGTTTGTTTGTAACCTATTTCATATAGTGGATTTGCTGTTGCCTTTACTCCTGTGGTTTTTCCCTTCGGTTCCAGAAGGGTTTCCATGTTAAATCTGGTGTGTTTCTCTTTTCTTGTTGGCCGTCCGTCCGAGTGCTGTCCCTCTATGTCCGAGTGATTTGTCCTCTCAGTCATTACGCTTAGGGAAACATTCTGTCTGAGCGCCCGGTTTTCCCAACAGTGTGAACATAGGCACAGATCTTTCTGACATGCCAAGCCCAACCCAGGTGGTGGCCCTCCTCAAAGCACAAAACATCAAACATGTCAGACTCTTTGATGCTGACCAGGCTATGCTCCTAGCACTTGCTGACACTGGGATCCAAGTGATTGTTTCAGTTCCCAATGATGAATTACTCAGAATAGGCCAGTTGAATGCCACTGCTACCAACTGGGTAGCTCACAATATCGTGGCTCATGTTCCTGCCACCAACATCACAGCCATAGCAGTAGGGTCTGAAGTTCTCTCCACCATACCAAATGCCGCCCCTGTCCTGGTGTCTGCCATGACATTTTTACACTCAGCCCTTGTCGCCGCCAACCTTGATTCCCAAATCAAAGTGTCAACCTCACACTCATCTTGCATTATACTCGACTCTTTCCCACCTTCCCAAGATTTCTTCAACCGCACATGGGAGCCTGTCATGGTTCCTTTGCTCAAATTCCTGCAAAGGGATGCCAGTTGTCATACCTTTTTGATGACAACGGGATGCCAGTTTGCATACTGCATTTAACTAGGTCTGGGACAGTTTTGGCAAACGACACCACGAACCAAACCTATTGTGTTGCAAAGTATGGTGCCGACCCGAAGCTACTTCAAGCTGCATTAGAATCCCTTCCTTCAATATCCACTGTCGTTCCAACCATCTCTCTTTATACTCTGGAAGGTTATTTTGTTCCTTCTACACTACACCTGCAAGGCCAAATAGTTGGCCGATCAGTGGTCATTTTGTTGGACAGTGGTTCCACCCAGACCTTCCTTCAGACTCGACTAGCCAAAAATCTGGGATTAACTATTGAGTCTTCGCAGCACCTTAACATTATAGTTGGTAACGAGGACTCTCTACATTACGAGGGTATATGCTCCAACGTCCTCGTCAATATGGACCAATTCAAGTTTGTGGTAGATCTCTACTTATTATCTATATATGGGGCTAATGTGGTATTTGGGGTACAATGGCTGGCCACCATTGGCCCGATATTGTTTGATTGTAAAGCCTTATAGATGAGTTTTGATTATGCTGCAACTCAGCTTACTTTATATGGGCTCCAATCAGCCACCATATCATCCATGACCTTGGGACAATTTCGATGCAGCGAAATGACTAATTTTGCCGCCTCCTATTTCAAGTTGATAGTCACCGATATCTCGGACCCTCTACTGGAAACTACTTCCTCCTCACTTCTAGCTCCAAATCATTTACCTTCCAACATTCCCTCCACCATCCTTACACCTCTATGTCACCTCCTCTCAGCATTTACTAATGTTTTCTCCATCTCACACGGGTTACCACCACATCGTTCCACCAATTATAACATTCCCCTCAAACCAAACACAGAACCCATAAACGTAAAGCCCTTTAGTACCTCCATTTTTAGAAGGCAGAAATGGAACGGGTGATTCGAGAAATGCTAAACGAGGGTATTATCAGACCTTGCACAAGCCCATTTTCGTCACTAGTAATACTTGTCAAGAAAAAGGATGAGATTTGGCAATTTTGTGTAAGTTATCGAGCCCTCAACGCTGTTATCGTTAAAGATCGGTTCCCCATCCCAATAGTAGACGAGCTGCTGGATGAATTGTCCATGGCTCGAGTGTTTTCCAAGCTAGACTTGCGAGCAGGGTATCAACAAATATGCGTCCATGCTGAAGACATACACAAAATTGCTTTTCGTACTCATAAAGGACATTACAAATTTCTGGTAATACCCTTCGGGTTATCCAACGCTCCTTCGTTCCAATTGGAAATAAATACGATCTGCTGTCTGGTGTTCAGGCAGTTTGTGCTGGTTTTCTCTGATGACATATTAGTATATTGACCCTCTTGGGACACACATCTCAATCATCTTGAGCAGGTTTTACACATCCTGCGTGCTAATACATTATTTGCTAAATAATCCAAATGTGAATTTGGGAGGAGTTCACTATCTTACTTGGGTCACATTATTTCAGAGCAAGGTGTGGTGGTGGGTCCAGTAAAAATCGCGGCTGTCCAAAGCTGGCCGACACCAACCAGTATCACACAATTGCGTTGGTTTCTAGGACTGTCCGGGTATTATTGGCGATTTGTCAAACATTATGCTCAAATCTCTACTCCTTTGACCTAGTTACTACAAAAACATTCCTTCCTATGGACTCCAGAAGCTGAGCAAGCCTTTAACTCCTTTAAAGCTGCTCTTATAACTACACCGATGCTGGCACTATCGGACTTCTCCAGAACATTTGTGATTCAAGAGATGCGTCAGGATAGGGCATCAAAGCCATCCTATTGCAAGAGGGTCACCCCATTGCTTTCTTCAGCAAACAAATCTGCTCGGAGCTCCAAGCTTCCTCCACCTACATGAAAGAGCTTTGCGCTATTACGGAGACGATGAAAAAATGGAGACAGTATTTACTGAGCGCCAAATTCATTATTCAGACGGATCATCAACCCTTCAAGGCCTTATTGACGTAACCCATACACACTCCAGATTTACAGCGCTAGATTACTAAATTAATGGGGTTTAATTTCGACATTATATACCGGCCGGGCTGAGAAAATGGTCCAGTCAATGCCCTCTCTAGAATCTCAGCCGGCTCTTGTTTGGTTCTCTAAGTAGTATTACAACCAATAATTGCATTGTTGGCAGCTCTGCAAAAATATTACATGTGACATCTAGCTTCAGTACAATTTGCCAGGAGCATCCAGGAGATCAAGCGAATTATGTTTGGAGAGATGGACTCATCTTTTCTACAAAAATCAAATCCTGGTTCCCGACGAGTCCGCTCTACAAGAACTAATATTACACGAGTACCACGATTCCCCTCTTAGGGGACACGCAGGAGTTCAGTGAACTCTTGCTGGCATAGTAGTCACATTTTGTTGGCCACAGATGCGTAAGGAGGTACCGGACTTTGTTTCTAACTGCTGGGTCTGTTTGTAGGTCAAGCCCATTACTCTAGCTCCGTAAGGATTGCTCCAACTGCTGCCCATCTCGGGTAAGATATAGGACTCCCTTTCTATGGACTTCATTACTTATCTCCCTCCATCACACGGCAAAACCGTTATACTGGTTGTGGTTGATCGCCTCTCCAAATATGCCCATTTCGTACCCCTAAGAACCCAATTCACGGCTGGCCAACTTGCTAAGATTTTTGTGAAAGATATCTGCCGACTACACGGGTTTCCCTCCGACATAGTTTTCGATCGGGATCCCATTTTCATGAGCATATGAAAGAGCTTTTCAAATCCCAAGGCACCCGCTTATCCACCAGCAGCTCTTATTACCCGTAGACAGATGGACAAACCGAGTCGTTAACCGCTGCCTGGAAGATGACCTTTGCTGCAAAACACCTGGCTTCATGGGTCCAATATTTACCGTAAGCAGAATGGAGTTACAATACGGCTTGGCATTCCTTAATCAAAATGAGTCCCTATGAGACGGTATACAAGCGTCTACCCCCATCTCTACTCAACTACGTCCAAGGCACCTCTCCCATTGCGGCTATTGACGAGTTGCTCACAGATCGTACCACTGCTCTTGCGGGCATCGAGGCAAATTTGCAGAGAGCGCAACTTCATATGAAGAATCAAACGGATGCCTGACAACTGGATAAGGAATTTCATGTCGGTGACTTGGTTTACATGAAGTTTCAACTATACTGTCAATCATCAGTTGCCCATCGACAGTCCAACAAGCTTGCCAAAGCTATTATGGGTCATTCCATATATTAGAGTGTGTGGATGTTGTTGCCTATTGACTAGAGCTGCCGGCACAGTCTAAAATACATAATGTGTTCCCTGTTTCCCTGCTCAAGCAATGCCGAGGTGATCACGAGCATCAGTTTGAGTTACCCCTTGCAGTGTTAGGCTCCCAGCCCCTGTTGCATCCCAAACGGCTCCTAGGATTTCGAAAGGTTCTACGTAACAATCACATCCTATCACTAGTGCTTATTCAATAGAGCACGCAGACCACCGAGGAGGCCATGTGAGAAGACGTTGCTAAACTCCGTCAAAACTTTCCAACATTTAACATTGAAGATAAGGTTCTTTTCGATGGGGACGACAATGTTACGGGACTTATCGAACCCATCTCTGAAACAGTACCGCGACCTCAAACCACTGCTACTAGGACCTTTAAAGCTGCCGTCCGGCACAGTACTCGAGCCACTCGGGTCCCCTTTAAATTCAGAGATTATAACTAATTTAGAGATAGTTGTTCATATGCATATATCTATTAGAAATTGTTTCATTTTCTGTTTCACTTGCTGTTGCACCTACATTCCCTCCCTGTACATCTGATTTGTTATTACTCAAGTTCTGCACGTGTATAAGCTAGTTACATGCATAGCCGTTATTTCTGCACGTGCTAGATGAGCTGGGCGTTTGGCCCAACACTGTATAAAGTCAGTTACCGTTTAAGTGGAGAAAAGGAATGAATATTCTCGAACTCCTGGGATCTGTTTCGCCCTTTTCCCTCTATTGACTTCTCTCTCTATCAAATACTCCCCTCCCTGATTTCCCCTCTTTCTCTCTTCGCTCTACAAATTTCTCCGCAGGCACCGCCGTGCATGAGAAAGCACTGATGTTACTCTATCCAATTCAATTAGTTTCTTCCGTGGTAATGTTCTTTTATTTGAAATTCTAACCATCTTTCAATTTTAGCGTTATTTTGTATTTTCAATGGTGATGATTTTATAACAACTTAAACTGTTGTGATTACGATGTAATTCTAGCAGTGTAACATGAAAGGATGAAATCATTACAGCATTAGATGATCTTAAAATTGGAGGACTCTAGCAGAGCCCTACCAAATGTATGTGAATGGTTTTTGAAGTGGAAAAATGAATCTATTGCGATCGCAAACACGCGGTTATGTCCCCTTGCATCCTAATTAAATTTTCTTGGATTTCTTTACCACTAGAACAATAAAGCCAACGTAGATTATAGTACATCATGAATGAAGCTAGAGAAAATTATATAAGATTGAAATTTTTCCTGGATGTATTTTAATCTCTGTACATAAATTTATCTATGTACTTGTTTGTATGGGAAACAAAGAGAGCCAATTGGTCAACTAAGGTGAAGCCTATGGTTAAGGCATCGGTAATGTCAATGTTGAATGTCCTGCAACTAACAAATCCAGTCTTTATATAAAGAGCAAACTGGATGACCTCGCGGCTTTTCTCTAGCTAACACCGGTGAAGCATCTGCCTAACACCGCACGTCTCTAAATCCAATCTTAGCACCCCTTGTGTTCTCCTTCGTTCAGTTTTTTTTTTTTTTCTTCGTTTGTGTCTCACTGAACGGTGAAACTCCATCTTCACCTATTTGCAGGTAAAACAGACCCCACGGACAGGGACGATTACTGTTGCATAAGGTCTAAGTGTCATTTAAGCCTCATCCATATGGCAAAAAAAAAAAAAAAATCATCAATGGCCCTTCTCCAAAGACACCAATTTTCTATGCAACCAAAAGAAACCATCGTTCCAAAGGATCCCTCCAAAATTCAAAAATATCAGGTCAATTTCTTCAATTTAGGGCGTGACACACTAACAAGAAGGCTCTACTTTAGTTTTTGTAGTTTTTTGTGGCAAGCAAAAACAACGTATTGACAAAAGGAAACTGTGCATGAATACGAAGAACCCAAAAGAAAAAAAATTATCAAGACTCAAAATAATTAAAAAAGAAAGAAAGAAACAACCTCTCAACAGAGGAACAAAACAAATTAAAGTCTCAAACAAGAAAACAAAACTATATGGACAACATTGGAACAGGGCGCCCAAACCAAGAAAAATGGGACAAATTGAAAACGACTTCTCACAGCATCAAACTTGGGCTGGGGGGAGTTTCACATATTAAGGGGAGACCCCCTCCCTCAAATGAGCTGCAAGAGGGGATTAACTACATAGACTAATTTTATCATTGATACAAATACTATCGGATGACTCTAATTTGAGACGGGAAAGTCGCTAAACATAAATTGATTTATACTATTCTAAATAAAGTAGGTCAAAGCAGCTAAGACAAGTTAATAATAGATGAAGGGTGCTTACCTCTTTATTTCAGCTCAACTCAATAAATTTTTTAAGGTCACTCAAAATATTGCTGGAATAGGAACAATAAAGAAAAGATTGCCATGAAATTCCTGATCGCAACCACAAAGAATACCATTTTGACTGCAATTAACGAAAGCATGAACCCGAATTATAGTACTCAATCTGTTGTAAATTGTCAACCACGTAATAAATAAGTGTAACAAAATACTCAAGGGAGCCTAAACCAAGCTATACCACACAACAAAAAGATTCACAATGCCAAATGTAAGCTAAAATAATCATTGTTTTCTAAAGACCAAATCGCTATGTCTTGAAAGAGTGGGTCGAGATTATAAAATAGCATGTCAAATATGATATTTTTCATAAGAGGGTCTTCTTTATCTGGTTATGCCCAAGATAACCTGTAAGCAATACTTCTAACTCGAGAATCACATGGGATTAAATGAACAAGAGAGGAGAAAAGATCACAGTGATAGCCAATCAAAGTCCCTATGGATGCCAGTGGTAGAGATAAGATGTAATTCAATCACCAGTAACATAATAAATATGTTGTCTAATAGTATGTTGCATACTAAAAATCTTTCTCAACAATGCTGAATTATTTTAGCAATCTTATCAATAATCAGCTTATACTAAAACCTCTAAGTATTATGACTCAAACCTAGTCTACAACTACTGCCCTATCAGCTCACGCTAGAAAACCATCCATCACATTAAAACCATTAATATCATCATACTATAAATGATAATTGTGACCAATCTAGTCTAAATTTCTAGATACATTCAAAATTCATTGGGAAAAAACATTGCCTCGAAACCAATAGAAATATAAAAACTGTATTAGAATGTATCTCAACATGGAACATCTAAAATCCCTAGCTAAGCTCTCTAGCTAAGATAGCTCCATGGTTCTCTCTAGCTCTAAGGATTGGCTCATCACCACCACATGTGACAAGAACCCAACACAAAATATAAATATAAGGACATTAAATATTTAACCAAATACTGAAATACGATTCTAATAAAAATATTGTTAAATAATTCTAAAAATAATGTGTCAAGTCTTAAATTTTAACCAAACTCACTTTGTATGACCTAAGCATCAAAGCACCTGCTTAATACTTGTCTTATGTGAGAGAAAATGTTTATCAATATCAATCCAAAACAGTAAGATCAAAAAATGACAAATATTTACAAACAAGGTTAACTAACCCAAAAACATACTAATGTAATAAGTATACATTCCCTTCCATATATTGCCCAAATGTTTACAATTCCAATATTTTATATTTAAATAGTTAAAATCTAATCCTTTTAAGCCACCCATTGATTCAAAACTCTGTAAGAGATCTACCTCTAATCTAAAAGGTTATAAAAATTTTAGAAGAATGAGTTTAACACTCGACAAAATATATTTGTATATAGATGTGGGTGA
>JAODPA010005983.1:0-13896 GCA_025585075.1 Nepenthes mirabilis | reverse complement strand
AAAATAAATATATAAATCTAAAAAATAGTCGTCGGTTACCAGGTTGCAGTGATTTTGGCGGGGAGTATTTGCCACAGACTGTAGCTGACGTGGCCACTGTTAAACTTCAACAATCCCCACCTCCCACGTCGTTAAACAAAATCCTGCGCCCTCACCTCTCTTTAATCCTCTCACCTTTTTGTTCTTCTCGCGATTTTCGATAAGGAAGCTGGTAATTCGCATTGATGGCGTCTGGTATCCTACCGAGCTTTGTGAAATTTCGTCATCTAACTTCCAATTTCAAGTTCACACCAAAATTAGATTCAAATTCTAACAGAACCACCGTTTTGCCGCGAAATGTCAACGGCCGGGATCGCCCTTCTTCCTCCGACGGCTTCCCTTCCCCCCTAACAATCAACTCCTTTCCAGGTCCACCCTCTATCTCTCTTTCTCTCTCACACATAACTTCAAAATAATTGTAAACACCGATTCGCTGTTAGGTTGTTAAAAAGACTAGATTTTGAAAGTAAAACGCAAAGGAGATAAACACATTAGGATGGATGGGTTAATTATATTTAATTCAATAGATAAACACATTAGGATGGATGGGTTAATTATATTTAATTCAATTAAAGAATTTATTTATTATTATTTCGATATTTGTTAAAATTGATACTTATTTATTAATTATGTTATATTTTAAACTAATTAAATTTAGTCATAATTATACTTTTATTGGCTGATAGTCAAATGTTGGAATGTGAGGGATTGAAATTTTGTTATTCAGATTAGTTTAGTTAATCACTGCTGGACCAATGTTTTGGTGAAAACCTACCTTTTTGTAGATTCTTCTGTTTGGATCCTCGTACTATTTCTAGCTCTTATAGCAATCAATAATAGCTGTCTTTCCAGTTCCAAATATGAAACAAGATGTCTTTGGTCTTTACAACCTGCCTCAGTTAGGGCGTTAGTCTGTGAGAGCAATATGATTGAGGTTGAAGACTATATCGATGGGGGCAGGGAAGGGATTGAACTCAGTGGTAGAAATTGGAAGAGGTAGTTCTAAAAAGGCGATAGAAGAAAATATTTTGCAAAATTTGTTTTTTAATTTTAAACTTTTTGTTAAGTTTAATTTTTTCCTGATATTTTTTTTGTGTCAATTTTATATTGGACAAATTAATTGGTGCCGATTTTATAGCATTTGGGCATTTGAAATTATGTCTGACATCATGGGCTAGGTGATGATGAAAAATGGCGATTTGGTATCCAACCACCACTATACCCTTACCAACATTATCAGGTGAGGTGATTCAATGTCAGAACTGCTCCCATTTTGGCTAAAGATGGTCAAATGCATAAATTAATAGCATAATTTGTTCAATAATGTAGAAATTGGCTCAAATGAAAGTTTAGAATTAACTTTGGGAATAGATCAAAATAAACTTGCTGTTTTTGGAGGATGGATTTGGCAGCCTTTCCAGATGCCTTAAGGCCTAGTCATTGGTAAGACTTTGATTCTTGCTCGAACGCTAACTACTATATTTAGAGAGAAAAATGCCCAAATTTTGAATGATTTGGTTTAGGGTCAAAAGTGGGGGAGATACTATTTTACTATAACTACCACTTGACTAGTTTGCTCGAATGCCTAGTTTGCAGGCTAGGGCCCTATGGAGGGTGCCAACCTATTGTTTGTGTCAGTCTTGTTATCCTTATGTAATTCTCGCACTTTTTACGCAATACTTGAAGTGATCTACAAACTTAAGATACTGTAACCATTCAATCTCTATCAGGAAAATATTTAATGTGTTCAGTCCAGTAGAGTCCAAATCCCAGGATTGTGTGGCGGTGAGGAGGGAATTGAACTTGAGACATTTTGGTCTTACAGTCCCAACCTCAACCAACTTGGCTAAAGTCTCCTAGGAATGACAGTCACAACACCGTTTCCCTTCAAATAATGCTGAAGCCAAAGTTAGCTAAGGTCTCATTGGCAGAACACTGTTTTCCCAAAAACCAACATTACAGAGAGGATGACAATTATGGTCTACATTCTAGTATTCTGCAGTTCAATAGACAAAATAGACCAAACAAAGTTTGTGTGTTTTATGCAACTGATGAAAAATTTAATGCTTTATGATGTTTGAAATAAATCCCACAGCTTAGAGCAAAAAGAAAAGAAAAAGAAGGGTTAGGAGAGAGGGATCTGTAACAAAAGAAAAAAAATGCTAAATTTAATTGCTTCTGTCTTCAGAAGGAAGGGACATTTCAAGTCCAAAAGAAAATCTGCATAATCCCAATGGGAAGCATCACGTATGTTAAAACAAACACACATGCACATTTACACAAAGAATTTAAATGACTTTAAAAGGAAAATCATTGCATAAGCATTCACAAAATTTCAAAACCCTAAGCAACCAGAAGAAGGCTTGATATTACAAATTTCTACCTTCTTCCTTTTCCCTATGGTCATGTAACTTTGATTTCACTAGTTTTTTGGGTTAAATGGAGAGCGAATGTGTGTGCCTGTATATTTGAAGTGGAGAGGGGAGAGGTAAGATTTTTTGTTAGAGATGGGAAATGAATGTTTGATAATTAGGCTCAAAGTCAAAATGGCTTCCGCTTATATTTGGAACAAATACATCGCCTGAGCAACTTTATGCAGTCATATATATATATTTAATGGGCCTTAATATGTTTGTCAGTATTGAACTTGGGTTGATGCAGGTAAACCAGAGGCAGATGTTGTTGTCATTGGGAGTGGCATTGGTGGACTATGTTGTGCAGGGCTTCTAGCTAGATATGGGCAAGATGTTCTTGTGTTAGAAAGTCATGATCAACCTGGGGGTGCTGCTCATGCATTTGAAATCAAAGGCTTTAAATTTGACTCCGGTCCTTCCCTATTCTCTGGGTTCCAATCAAGAGGTCGGCAGGCCAATCCACTTGCACAAGTAATATTTCCATTTGTTGTTTGGATATTTAAAATAGCTCATTGATATTTGATATTCTTCACGCCTTTTAGGATTAGTATGGTAAGAATTGAAGTCTCCATCTATCCTAAGCAAAGAAATATCCGATAATTATGAGAGAAATATGGCTAGAAAATCTCCGGCCATCTCATTTAGAGAAATGATTCAATTAAAGAAAAATTTCTGAGAACGTTGTCATAATTATAAGATAATTCTTTCTCCTCAAATATTCTTATGTTAATGATCTAAAATTGATGCAATAGACAATTACAATATCTTACTCTGTCAGCAATGCAATGCTTGTGTTCCACTTGAATGGTGGAGAATATGATAGGAAATGTGATATTTGCATTGACAAGCACCTGAGACTGTACTATCTATTCCAAATTAATAAAAGCAGCCACAAAGAAAGTTCACAGGGGTCCTAGCTCATTCATTGTTATGATTATTTTACGTATTATTGTATCTTCACTCCCCAGAAGGAATATATAATGTATTAGAAGCCACACCTGTATATTTGGTCTCTACTAACCCTTTTGGCCTAACTGCTCTTGCTTGATTGATTCTGATACTCATCCATAATCTCTTTAATGAACTAATCTCAAAAGTAGAATGTATAACATTTTATTTTTCTCTGCCCCATATTCAGCATGGACAAAAATAAAATAAAAGATCCTTGTGAATAGGTTTTAATATCAAACTTCACATTTAATAATTTCTAGTAGTATATAAATGGTTGATAATTCATGTATTCTCCCCTCTTCAATTATGCGGCATGAGTGAGAAGCTACAATACTGATGAGTGTGGGGAAACTCAAAGATATTTTCAATTGAAGAGTTCTGCATGCCCTTTGTTAGCTGAGGATGAGTCTCTCTCTCCTGTGAAGAAAGAGAGGAACAGTGGTCAGCTGCAGGTGGAGCAATTTAACTTTATTTGCTATCTTAATGTTCCTGAAGATTCTAAACCCTCCAATTTCTAAATGCTACACTTTTAGATGCAATTATTTAGAAAGGACTTGTAATGACTAAAGGGGCTTTATTTGAAACAACGTACTAATGCAGCGTTGAAGGAAGTACAGAAATTTCCTCTCTTCATAGATTTTTGTGGACACTGTATAGTCTAATGAAGGGAGGGCCTCTTTGGATCAACTGAACTCTTTAGCATAAAAATAAGAATGTTCTGCTTTGCAGGCTAGAGCTTATAGCTGTGCATCCCCCTTTGTCAATGATGTTTAGGATTGGTGATGGCTCCTGTTATTCATTTTTGGAAAGAGTTATGAAGGTTGGTATACTCCTTGTCCTCTCCAAAATTGTACGGGAATAAAAAGAATTGAAGAGAGGGGGAAAATCACAAGATTCTTAACACCTCCATCCTTTCTTGTAATGATGTCCCCCACCTATTCTGTGGAGTATTTAGAATGGGCTCTTTGTTGATTTGTGGAATGGTTTGTTTGCATGTAAGTCTTGGAGAATTTGTTTTTGACTTCCATTTCTAGGGTGTATTCAGGGGACGTAAAGGATTTTTGCACATGTAATTTTTTTCTTAAATGGCTTGGATTTCCTGGATGGAAAGAAATGTGAACTTTCAAGAACTAGCATCAGATGATGTAGTATTTTCTTTCTTTTACATTTCGCTTGTTCTTTTACTTTTTTTTGGGGGGGGGGGGGGTGAGGGACAATATAATAATCTGCTATTGCTTTGTTGGGCAAGCTAAGTTAGGCTTATTCTTTGTGGCTTTCTTCCATTTAGCTCTTTTAGATATCCAACTCTCTAATGCATAGAAGTTCATATATTCCACACATATTTCAATTTGTGATTGCAAAAGATTTTGCTGACTTTCTGTATCTTGAACTTATTCCTCAAAAGAAGTAAAGATCTAATCTATGTGCCATGTTTTTGTAGTTCATTGTTTAAGAGACTGTTCTTTTGATGCAGGTTTTGGATGCGCTAGGCGAATCAATTGCTTGTGCAAATTATAATTCATGGATGGTATACATACCTGAAGGGGAATTTTTATCCCGCATTGGACCCACAGAGTTTTTAAAGGTGAAATTGTGTTTGCAATCTATTTTCTGCACTTCACTGACCATAGAGTAATAATGTTGCCTCGTGCAAATTATATGGCTTCCGGAGGTGGATGATGATATCTTTTGTTGAAGTAGCAGAAATATGGTAACTTAGAATCTATTAAAATTCACTCTCCACTTTGTTGGTGTATCATCAACTTGCATCTTCTCCCTTTCTCACACAATATTCAGAAAAAGTCTCCATTTTGAGTCTTCCAATTCTATTGTTTTTTTAACAATAAGTATGGCACATAACCACTACTTATCTTTTACGAAAAGGTATTGTAGTTTAGTTAGTATTGAACACTTCATGTGTCCATTCAATGATGAATCCGCTTTTGTAGAGACCTAGACGTTTTCACTGAAATAGCTCTCAGTGAAAACTTTGCTTGTTAGGGTTTGTTTTGAAATTGAAGAAAATTTAGTATCTCATAAAATGTGTCATGGCAAAGGCAAGAAACTTTAATATCAAGCTTGTAGTGCTCATTTACATGCATTCAGCTCTTAAATTTTCTTGGACTTTAAATAAATTGGTTTTGTACATAAGTTAATATTATGATTAGATATCTGCAGGACCTTGAGAAGTATGTAAGTTTGTATGCTGCGCAGGAATGGCAGAAACTTCTTGTGAGTATTATATTTCCTTTTTGACGATGTATACTATGGTGATTTGTATGGCACACTTAAATCTCACAAGTAACAACTGATGTAAAAGCTCCTTGTCTGTTGGAGGGTTGCCGCTTGTGTCTTATTCACCATGTTTCTATTTTCTAGTTGAAAGTTGTGTCTTTATGCTGAGAAAGAGACAATCACGACACTGTTTGGCTTTGATGAGTGTCTTACATGTTTCTCGTCTAGAATTTTATTGAAATGTAGTGTTGGCAATGCCTAACATGGTTGAAAGGACCAAGTAGAAATTAAAGTTAATGTGAAACCATCTCGAATATTTGGTATAGGTAAAACATTATCATGATAAGCTAGAAGTTTGACGTGGTTGAGTATGTACAAATGGGACATACTGAATTGCCATCATCACTAGACTTAAATGGTTCCATCAAAAAGTTTTATGCAATTGATTAGTACTTGTTTGCATATTAAAATATAAAATCACGAAAGTAAAACTGATAAAAAAAGAAGACATCATTGCTATGGTTGATCCATTTCTATATATCTAATGCAAATTCCAACTTCTCATAGGATGCCATACTGCCTATGTCTGCAGCTGCAATTGCTCTCCCTCCTCTGTCTATTAGAGGTGACTTGGGCATTGTTTTTACTACTGCAGCTAGATATGCTCCTTCTCTATTGAAATCTTTCACCCAGATGGGACCTCAGGGAGCTCTCAATGCTACGAAGCTTCTCCAACCCTTTTCAGGCATAATTGATTCCTTGGAGTTGAAAGATCCTTTTGTACGGAATTGGGTGGATCTTTTGGCTTTCCTTCTTGCAGGGGTCAAATCTAACGGTATCTTATCAGCCGAGATGGTAACTATCACATGATAAGTTCCAGAGACTTGCTTATGAGATTATAAATTTTCTTTAGGGCGTTCTCTTTTACAATAGCTTGTGAAGGTCAGTATGCAGGAAGCAAGAAACTCACTTTTGGAAATTCTGCGAGAGTTGAATGTAGATATAAAAAGTGGTGATATTTCAATAGCATTTACTATAGAAAGTTATAATATGAAAAAGACATATGAATACTGTTCCAAGAACCATAAATGATTGTGAGGTGACATACATGTTGTGCAAGAAGCTGATTTAGGGGAAGATGGAAAGACTTTTTCCCTTCTAAGTCTAATAAATAAGTTGGTGGTCTATTTTTCAGTTGTGGAATCATAGGTAGTCTGGTGATATGCTACGCATTTGCCTAGGCCAGTAGCCTAGTTTCAAAAAGAGAATATTTTAAGTTCTGTTATATTGGATATATGATAATCTTATCTTTTTGCCTTTTGAGGTGTACATGTTCGCTGAGTGGTACAAGCCCGGATGCACTCTTGAGTACCCTTTGCATGGAAGTGGGGCAATCATTGATGCTCTGGTTCGTGGAATGCAAAAGTTTGGTGGAAGGTTATCCCTTCGAGCACATGTTGATAGAATTGTCGTTGAAAATGGTCGAGCTGTTGGTGTTGGACTAAGAAGTGGTCAAGTAAGTAAGAATTTTATATTCCCTAAGGTGGTTCTAACCTGTGGAAACACTTAAATGTAATTTTAAAATTTTCTTGGATTAAAGTTTATCTAGTTTTTGGATGGTAACACCTCAAATATGCAGTTTGTACGTGCAAAGAAAGCTGTTGTTAGCAATGCATCTATGTGGGACACTTTGAATTTACTACCTAAAGAAGCCATCCCAAAGTCATACCAAGACAGGATTATGTCAACACCACAATGTGAATCATTTATGCATCTTCATTTGGGTTTTGATGCAGAGGTAAACTACCTTGTAATCAACAATTCTTATATTCTGACTGTTTCCTTCTGTTTCTGTGTAAAAATCATGAAGAAAAATTTAGAAATACTCTTTGTCATAAGTGAACAAGTTTCTCCTCTATTGGATCCTAGAATCCATATGGTGGACCTTGAAAAACCCATGGCATAGTGAACCATTGATCTGAAAAAGGCTCAGGATAATTCCAGTTAGGATATGTTCTGCAACTAAAGACTGGTCTTTAATATTTGGACTAGGTTATAGATGCCAACTCTTTTTCTGTATTGATATATCCCCCATGCAGTTTATTATTACACCAAAAAAAGACTTTAATGTCCAGCTTATCCTTACTGCTCTGATTTTTAATAATTGAGAATTTGCATCACAGCTTTAGTTCCTAGATTAGATGCTAGGACACACTGGTAGAAACATAATGATTGTAGACTTGCTAAAAAAATGATTTTAGAGAAATTTATGCAAGTTCCCCGTGATTTAGTGATAGTTTGAAACATTGTCATTTTTTGGATTCAGATTTTGAGATTTAAGCAGTTCCAAGACTAATGTTAGATACCTTTCAACAAGTCCTTTATCTGTGCTAAACAATTTTCTTAACATGAGGCTGATTTTGACATGTTGGTTGAGTCGAATTTGTACAAAAATCCTTTGATGATTGAATGTACAAGAAGTTGATCCTTATTAGATTCAACATGATAATACAGTTGAGGTAAATGGTTTTCTTGTCATGAATTTGCTACTAGTCCCTGTGGAAGAACACATCCGAAATGATCCATAAATCTAGGGGGAGTACAGTCACTATAAAATTGGTTGGAGTTAGGAGATTTGGCTATCCCACGTGTAATTTTCAGTAAGTCAATTGGCTTAGAGAACTGCTTGTTCAAAATCAATGGGCTGATTTTGACATGAAGCTGATTCCTCATAATCACCACCAAAAGTACCCCACTAGCTACAAATTGAGCCCCCAGGTGGCCACCAAGCAACGGCCTTCCAGCAACTGCTGATCCTTTTCTAGTCTCTTTTCCTTAAGAGGCTACCAATAAATCAGCCTGCCTAACATCAATTACTGTTTCTTATAATTAACAGTGCAGATCACTTTCTCCAAAAAACAGTGCAGATCACTTATCACCTTTACCTTCAAAACGGATTAAAATTTTGGTGTTGGTATTGATATTTGTCTGGGCTGCATCGCTATCGACTGTATTAGGTAAGATATATTGCATAGCACAAACAATTTTTTTTTCTCATGATTATACTAAAAGTGAGTTATGTATTAAATTTTGACCCTATATCATTATATATTTACATGTTTGAACAGTTTTAGACCTTAATTGTGTTCTTTACAATTGAATTTGATATTCTTTTAGGTCATTTGAGAAATACCAAAAAACTTTTGATAAATGTATGTTTTATACTACCACAAACCGTGTGGATATAGGTTTTTAGAAGACTTAAGTATATTTATAACATGTAGATTTTGCTTCCAATAAGCAAGCAAAACAAAAAAAAAATTGGCTAATTCGTATTGACTGTGTTATGAAATTAAATCATGACAATCCCCAATATGGGAAAATAACGACGTTGTGATCTCTCAATTCCGATGTATATCGGCTAATGTTTGAAATATTGGCTAATATCCCATCTCTCCATCACATCATCACCTAATCTTCCTGGACACCGTCAACAAGGAGCCCATATGTCATGGCAGCAGCCTCTTGCAACATCATTGATGAGCCAATAACAAACATCCAATCAAGCTTATGATTGTCCTGGTTGGGATCCTTTAAAGGCAATGTAGAAGAGAGCCATAGAGAGTGAAGAAACAGAGTAACAATTTTGGTGGCAATAATGTGTATGATGGTGACAGATCTTACAGAATTGTGGAGAGCTTGACATTGGTAGCTCAGGCTGGTGTTGTTCTGCTGCATTAGGCTTCCCTTTTAGGGTTTGATCCCCTTGTTCTTACGGGGGATTCTAACATGTCACATTGGAGAATTTTTGCTGCAGCTTATTTATTTGACATTGTAATTTATACGAGTCTTTAATTAGCCAAGATAAAGGAAAAATGTAATTGGTCAGAAGTTAATTTTGCAAAATCTATAGGAAAATATTTTTTTTTTTTTTTTTGGTTTTTTTCTTCCCATGGGGAGTGAGGGTGTGGCTACAAAAGTATTTCTTTTTTTCCGGATGGCCCCAAGGGTTGGGGGATGTGCGCCTCTGAGGAATGAATGCATTATAAAGTGGGACTAGGTAGACGGAAATTCATAAACTTAAAAATACATTTGCTATAGAACATAGAACAAAAGGTTATATAATTTGTACCGTAAACATTTTGGTTCTTAAGTGTCTTGATTGCAATAGTATGCATCCTTGAGCCTACCATGATTACAAATACTGTTAGCTGTTTGGAAACTGTGATTGCCTTTTGTAACAGTGAATTGTACACTTAATGCTATTCCTCATATTCCTAGCATTTTTGTGTAACATTTGAATTCATTGTCTCAGTAAATTAGTATTTTTTGTATTTTTTGCAGGGAGGGGGTATTTAAACATAATCTTATAGCTGCCCCTTTCTTATATGTGATTTTTGTTTTGTGACATTGTTTTTTGTCCAGGGAATACGTGAAGACCTGGGAATTCATCATATAATTGTGAACGACTGGAATAGAGGAGTTGATGCAGATCAAAATGTGGTTTTGATATCTGTGCCCAGTGTATTTAGCCCTAACTTGTCACCTCCTGGTAAACATGTATTACATGCATATACACCAGGAACCGAACCATTTGGATTGTGGGAAGGACTTGATCGGAGAAGCACTGAGTACAAAAAGCTCAAAACTGAAAGATCAGAGGTACTTGTTAAACAGCTCAGATTATCAACATGTTAAAATATAGTTATCGATTTTGATAGCCAGACATGCTTTTTTGGGTAAGGATGCTTTGATCACACTGTCATTTGATTGAATTAATTTAGCCAAGTTTCCTTCACTTGAGCAACTGAAATGCTGTTTATTGAAGCAGTAAGTGCTTCTTCACTTCCTCCTATGGCACCAAGTGAAAATAAAGTTGAAATTTAATTGTGCCCAGCACCTTGCTCTTTTTCCTTATCCCACCTACCAAATGATGCCATAGATTTTCTGCTTCACTTTTCCTTATGCTAGATGCCCATTTGCCTTTCTCTTTCATGTTTTTATTGTTAACATCAAACAATAATTGAGGTATTTTCTTATCAACTGACAACTCTTAAGGGAAAATCAACCCTTTATAGTGAAGCTAGCTTAGGTGTAAGTGCTCTTGCTATTTACGGAATAGCGGTCAGTGCTGCTTGATTGGTTGCTTAAAGTTTGAACCATTGTAGCAAATACATGTGTGATACATTGTTACGCACTGAACTGTCGAAAACCAGAGGTAGGGAAAGAAGGGAAGAGGAGAGGGGAGTCAGACACAGGAAGAGCACAAGAGAACTGGAAAGAGGAGAAATTAAGAGTATTCTTCTTTCGGTTATCACTACAGTAGTAGGCTTTATACACAAGAGCCCAAGCATTTTCAGCAGCCTAACATTTAACTAACACCTCAGTGCACATGCTGACTACAGCACATGGGTGTATAACAGCAAAGCTAATTCAACAGCAAAGATGCTGATAACCATGTGAACAAAATAGAAACTAAACAGAAAATAATCAATTGTAATCTCGCAACTTGAGAGATAGTCGGGTTAGCCATGTGCTTCGTCTGTTGAACTGGTGGTAGTGGGGGTGTGGTTGTAGTCACTAGGCCCGTAACACACATAGAGTTGGACAGCTTTCCTTGAGCATATAGGAAACAGGAAGGGAATACCCTGCTTTCCCTTCCCAGTCTTTGTCGCCTATTTTTTGGCTCAGCTTACTTACCCATCCATGTGATAATGAAAAGCTACCATCTTTTATGCTTTCTAAAACAGGTATTGTGGAGAGCTGTTGAGCGAGCGCTTGGTCCAAGTTTCAAACGTGAAAAGTGTGAGGTAGAGCTGGTTGGGACACCACTGACACACAGAAGATTTCTTCGAAGAAATAGAGGAACCTATGGACCAGCAATTGAAGCTGGTAAAGACACTTTTCCTGGACACACAACACCCATCCCACAACTGTATTGCTGCGGGGATTCTACTTTTCCAGGCATTGGAGTTCCTGCAGTGGCTGCCAGTGGTGCCATTGTTGCCAATTCATTGGTTTCTGTGTCCCAACACTCCCAGCTTCTTGATGCGGTCGGTATCTGATTTTTATTTCCAGGTTATATTCTCTCTCTGTCAGAATTGAAATTGTTTTGCTGAAAACAGTAATGATGGGAAAGTTTTGTTTTTGATAATTTCTGTAAACAACACAATTTCCTTTAAGATATCATAATTGTTATGGTATTTTGAAAGAATCTGAGATGATGTTAGACTTTTGAGAGAGAACTTTTCATGTCTTTTGATGGAGATGAATATGCAGGGAATAAAATGTAATGGCCTTCAAGGTTTCAATCGATCAAAATCTCATGTAGTGTGCTTCTGCTATGTTGTGTATAAAAATGGATAAATTGAGTTAAGAAACATGTCTTGCAGTAGGAATGCAATTGTCCTATGAGTTCCCATGTCATACTCGAGGTTTAATTGATAGTGGAAACCATGTCAAGAACTCACAATATGGTGATAAAAGGAATTGTTGAACAAGTTTTTTAGAGAGAAATTCTCACCGTGAAAATTAATTGTATAAGAGTAGTCTACTTTTAAACTATATGGATGTGTTTATACCTAACTGATAGGTATGAGACTATCTAAGACTCTTATTAGTTTTGTAAATTCCTAGACATCTTTTATTTGTTTGAGTGAATATGAAATTGATCAAACTGTTTCAGTCACAGGATCTTTTAAATTTACTTACATGCAATATGCTAAAACTTCATAGAATTCTATGCAAGTAAAATGTTTCACCACTTAGGTGAACGATTTCAAATCGCTTAAGAACATGTTGTGATTAAATGGAGGAGGAAATCTCTCAAGAAAAATATAATTTTTAATTTACAAAAGTTATCAGATTTAGATTTATAAATTAATACTCTTTTTCTTACTCTCTTTTTTATAAATAGTATTGTCATCCACTTATAAAAATCGATGAAGATTGAGGTAAATAAAAAAATAAAAGACTTTTGGTCGAAACAATTGAGCATTGTAAAATGTGATTAATAACAGGCTCTTGCTTAAACGAAAATCGCTATACATTTTATAGGCTCACACTATTGTCTTGTTGCTTGAGTTATTCTTGTTGGCTTTTCCGGACGCTCGGACAGAATGCACCCCTGAGCGCAATAACCGAGGGGACAAATCACTCGGACACAGAGGGACAGCACTCGGACGGACGGTCAACAAGAAAAGAGAAATACACCAGATTTAACGTGGAAACCCTTCTGGAACCGAAGGGAAAAACCACGGGAGCAGAGGTAACAGCAAATCCACTATATGAAATAGGTTACAAACAACCTCCAAGAGAGAGTATCCGCTACACACCCAAGAAGATAAAAGAGGAAAACACTCCTGAGCTAATCGAGAAAAGCACACTCTTTTCTCTTCACTATATTTTTCTCTTTCTCCCTTCTCTCACCGGTGGTGCACTCATCTCTTCTCCTTCACAAAGTCCTTTTGCCTTTACATGCACTCACACTTGCACCCTCACAAGCTCTCTCACGCTCATTCTCTCAATCTCATGCAGCCTATTTATAACACCAGGGGAGGGCCACGTGGCCGACCATCCAACCACCCTACTGCCGGTAGGGTGGCAGGGCTACACCCCCTTAGGCCTGCCATGGCCGTCGCACGCCTCCTGCGTGCCAGAATGGCAGGCCTGCCACCTTGGAAGTTGAAGCCGCCCAGATGTCCAATCGGAGTGAGTCAACTGTCCACCTGCAACACGCTGCTGCAGCAGGCCTACGTGAGAGAGAAAGTCAACGCCTAGGCTCCAGCGTTCTCGTCCATGTCCACCTCTCGGACATGCTACCTTTGAATAGTCCTCGTCCAATTCATCCAGCTGCCTCCCGAGGACACACGTTTCCGGATTTCTCCAAACGTCCTCATCAATGTCAATTTCCCGGACATAAACCTCTGAGGAGTCCTCGTCCATTTGTGTCCACTGGTCCGCAGACACAAGCACCACAAGAGAGTGACCCCAACAATTATTACATGGCCATGATATAGATAGGCTATGTTGTGGAACAATTATGCACATCTATTGTTTGGGTTATTATCAAACTATTATCAAGATTTTAAAAATAAATTTGTTTGAACGGAGAACAAGTAAAATTAAGTTATATGATTTGGCATAACTAAAAACACTTGCCGATATTATATGCGAAAAGCTACTGAACATTATCTTACTCGAGTAATTATGAGTGAAAATTAACATTTTATGCTTAACCAATTTCAATTCTATTATT
>JAODPA010005972.1:0-13898 GCA_025585075.1 Nepenthes mirabilis | reverse complement strand
ATGATGAACGTTTACCTTTCCAAGGTAATTGACAGCGCGTCAATCACGCATTTAATGCCCACAGAAGCCTGAAACGGCGGCGTGAGAGTTTTCGGACGATAACAAAGTTCTCAGGCTTTGAAGTCCGCGGACCAAGAGGAAGTCACCAGAAGTTACAAGGACTTAAAAGTGCCTCCAAGCAAATTCTGATCTAAGTCTTCATCAGCAGCAGGTCCCCTCGGACAATCATCATGTTCGCGGACTAGCATTCACAAGAAAAAGAAGACATCTCAGGAAGCCTCAGAAGAACATGCCCAACGGTCGAAAATCTCGGACCCTTGGGCATGGGGGGCTAGTGTTGGGTTCAGTACCCAGGGTCCCCAATCCACCGGGTAAAAAGAATAAGTACTTGACCCGGGAAGATAAGTGTATCGGAGTCCGAGAATGATCACAGCAGTCCGAGAGAAGATCTCGAAATAGCAGTGCAGGAACGTCCGAGGGCTTTGTAGCCCGAGAACCCTCATCAGGCTTTGAAGTCCGCGGACCCAGTAAAAGCACGAGGACTTATCCAGAGGTCAAAGTTCCAATCAGTGCGAGGACTCTTCAAGACGTCCGAGAATGCCAGCTCAGCTTCATAAACGTCCAAAAGACGCATAAAGTCTGCAACACGCCACCACCGCCAGAACTGACACAGCAGTCTGACATTCCTGGCAAATACGGCACGAAACGGCTCAGGCGGCCAAAAGTTGCCCATTCACGATAACAAACCTGACACAGCAGAGACGTGTCAGGAGAGTGGGTGGCCAGCCTGGCACCTAGCGGCCAACGGTAACATTTTCTCCTATAAATACCCCACTTGGGGCATCAGATAGAGGACCGAATTTTTCCTCAAGCAAGAAAGAGAGAAAAAGCACAGCACTCAAAAGCAAAAACAGAAAACCCTCGTCCACGGTTCTCGGACGCCATCTTGTAAACAGCAATATCAAAACTTAGTGAAATCTTCTCCAGGCCAGGCCTCGTGGTTTTCCCTTCTCATTCAAGAGAAGGTTTCCACGTAAAAATATTGTGTTCAATCTCTCTTCTCTCTCACCCAATCATCATCTCATTTATGTTGCTCGGACTCGAAAATCCGTAACGCAACACTTGGTTTACGAGAGTTAGTACCAGATCGGTGCTTTCACCATTTTTATGGATGAGGGAGGAGGAGTGTAATCCAGTCTAAATTAGCTGTGAAGAAATTCGAGATTCCTTTCTTTAATTTGTCCCCCTTTTAATCTCCGCTTTCGCGCCTAAGCTCCTCCTCTCTTTAGCATCAATCTCTCGTCTCTCTCCCCCCGAAAGTTCCTAACCAAGCTGCCCATGGTTACCCCGGAGAATCGGTCGGAGATTGCATTCTTCGATGTGGAAACTACGGTTCCAACCCGACCCGGACAAGGATTCTCCATACTCGAATTCGGAGCCATACTTGTCTGCCCTAGGAAGCTCGTGGAGCTAGAGAGCTATTCCACCCTAGTTCGACCCGCTGATATCTCTCTTCTTTCTGTCAAATCCGTCCGCTGCAATGGAATTACCAGGGATGCCGTCGCTTCCGCCCCGTCCTTCGCTGATATCGCCGATAAAGTCTACGACATCCTCCACGGTCTCTGTCTTCTCTTTCTATCTGCTTCAGATCTTTCTTTTTGGATGGAACTTAAACTCTAAGTTCTGGTGAAACGTTTTATTTTTATTTTTTTCAATATTTTGATGTTTCATGAAATGTGTGGCCGAGAAAGCAGGACCTGGCTTCTAATGGTTCAACAATTTACACGCATCTAACAGTACGGAGTTATTAGTTCCATTAGTGGAGAGATCGCGACTCCGTTTGGTTGGACGGAAAATAGTGTCCTTTAAAATTAGGAAAGTTATACTAATTTTCCTTCGGTTGTTTGAGGAGAACTATTTTTCCTTTGAAAATAGTTCGATAGCCTAATGCGATAAAGAATCGGTGGTGGTAGAGTTGTTGTGGTGCTGCAACAGTGGGGGTGGGGGTATAACTGGTTGTCGTGGTCATGGTAGTGTTGGTGTAGTAGTGGTGATGAGGTGACAGGAAGAGAGACAATAGTAATAGTAGTTCTGGTTGTGGCGGTTGTCATGGAGGGGGTTTTGGTGGGAGCGGCCTGGTGCTGGTGGCAGTGGTGCTACCAATGGTACTAGTAGTTCTGGTTGTGCTGGAATCAACTTCATCCAAAAGAAAAAGAAAACAACTTTGGTCATTGTATGTGATTTGTGCTCCATTGAAAATTATTCTTTATTCTCAATGTCCTACCAAAAAGGGAAAATTAGGAGAAAAAGTCAGAAACTGTTCCCTATCCAATCCGATTCTTGGTTTGTTCTGATATGTTGTCATGGAGTGTCTCTTAGTGATTTCAGTTGAGTCTGTTGCTTGGCCAGATTATTGCCAAAATGATTTACTGACTCTGAAAGAAAAGTAGAGTACCATTGCCAAGCGGTGTTTGTCTGGTTCTTTATTCTTACCTGAAGACGTTTTTGTTTGTTCAATACTGCATAATTTTGGGTCAGTGCTATGTCAAAGCCACTTTTGCCCCATTTTAGTTTTAGCTTTCTTCTATATGTGTTTTTTCCCTGATTCTATTGGGAATTGACATTGGAATCGTGACAATAGGGAGGATTTGGGCGGGTCACAATATATTGAGATTTGATTGTGTTCGCATAAAAGAAGCATTCACAGAGATTGGTCGCACACCGCCAGTGCCCAAGGGGACCATCGATTCTTTGGCATTGTTGACACAGAAGTTTGGTAGGAGAGCTGGTAACATGAAGGTAACTTTTGTGATATTTTGTTTGCTTTATTTGGGAGAACCTGGGAGACGAAATGACATAATCAAGACCAAAATCTTGACACTGGCTGTGAATGGAAGAACACTAGGATTTGGGAGAGGCTGTTTCCTTGGGCTAGTGGAAAAAGATACCACCTTCTAATTCGTGAAAAGAAAAACAACCTAAAGATAAAGACTTCTGTGAACTAATTAATTTGGAAGATGTCACCACTTCCTAGTGGTGACACCTGGGAGGGTAGTATATTTTTATTTCTAAAAGAGGCTGGTTTCAAGTTGAGGCTTGACTTTGGGATCTGAGTGTTTGATTTTTGGCAATTCTCCTAGTATAGAAACCTATGTATGTATCAGATGCTGTATGTATTTGAGCCTTTGTATAGTTATTCTATTTGAACCTATGGATGATGCACTTACATCATGATGCCCAGATGGCCACTCTTGCTACGTACTTTGGGCTAGGCCAGCAGACTCATAGGTATGTGCCTGCATCTTGTCTTCATTTCTGTCTGCTGACATTCTGATGCCTGCATAATTTTAGTTGTACCTTTTCTTCTGTTCTTTCTTTTTTACCATATTGTTGGAAACCTTGATGTATTCCAAGAGAATTGACAATGCTTTCTGAAGTCAGACTATTTGCTCTTCTCTGCTGCTTAACATCTAGAAAATTTTCACTGCTTATACAAGCATTTTCCTTTTATATTCAAGTTTGTGAACATTATTCCATTGCTCATTATTGGGAAACTATATTGAGTTTCTGAATCCGGAGCTTTTGCGTAATTATATATCATGTAGAATCTGACTCCGGTTGTTACTTTTAGCAAGCATTTGTTCTGTGATAGTGCCAGCCTATGTCCACCCTTTGCTCCATCTCCTACGAAAAGGTAAGAAGGATAAAAATGAAGGGAAATTGCTGATGCTTTTCAGGATATGTGTCAAAACCTCTTCCTCCGAAATTAGCATGACTATTTGACAGTTGTGTTCTTGACTTCATTTCATCTTGAAATTTTTGATTTGTTGAATCTTTCAGCTATGGTTTTTCAGGAGCTTGGATGATGTACGAATGAATCTTGAAGTTCTGAAGTACTGTTCAACAGTTTTATTCTTGGTAATTTTATATTTTTTGTGGCTATCTACTGTACTTTTCTTTCAGTGATCTGCTGTTAATTTGTTGCCTGGGTGATGACTTAAAACCTTCCATGGTTCGAACCTTCAAGCAAAATTTCTAATTGTAAATTAATGTGCATCGGGCACCGTTAGTTATTGATATTGTGGATTTAGGGATTTTGGGAATTAGTTGGGAAGGAATGAAGAGCACGAGCAATTGCAGGAGTAGTGGATGATTGAGAGAGGGGAAGGGAGACAGGAAGAGCTAGTTGAGCTATGGATGACAATTTCCTCTTGCCCTGGTGGATGTCTGCTCCACTTTGGTACATTGCTGATTGAGATGGGTATGTAGCAGTTTGGTGCTTTCCTGGATCTTTAGAAAAGAAAAAAAAAAAAAAAAACTAATTGATGACATGCAAAAATTAGACACAATTCAGTAATTTTGACACGCTTAGTGCGTGGGGCTACCACAATCGGATTTGGAGAGAGTTAGATATAATTCTTCCCTTGCCATCTTTCACTAGTAATTTCTTAAGGAATAATGGACCAACAATTGAGAACAATCTAGAAAGTTTTTGTGGTTGGTGCTTGGCCAACAATCTTAATTTTGGATCTATCAAGATGGTAGTTCCTTTCCCAAAAAGATATAGGTGTGGAATCCTATACTTAACATGTTATTAACTTATGGTCAAATGCTTCTTATCTGGGGATTGTAGCTTTGTTGATGTTGTTGCTTGTGTCATTGTACCTGTATAGGACCTTTTGTCTCAATGTCAAATCTGAGATTTTGATTAAGCTTTACTTATATGTGGAAGATCATTGGATGCTTTATGGCTGGGTTGTTCAAATTGAAACATAAGGGAGCGGCATTATTAAAAATGGGCTCCCTGTCGCTATTCTGATCTGAGTTTGTCATCTTTGCAGGAGTCAAGCCTGCCAGATCTACTTACTACAGACAGTTGGGTTTCTCCAAATGCTCAGACAAGAAGTCGTAGTAATAGAAAAGTTTCCCCAGTGGAGATCAACACAACCGCTGCATCTGGTCCCCAGTTTGAAAGCCATATAGCATCATCATCCACAATTCAAATCTCAGGGGAACGAGTTCTTAATTTGGTTGAGTCGGTTTCATTGGAAGGAGAATCTTTCAACATGAGCAGACTTGCTGATGAAATCGAAAATGATGCTCTCCATGATGGTGTTTCCATGGATGAAAAACCTGTGCTGGAGTCGCCTGAGATTTCTTCCTCATCTGCTGTGCCTGAGGGTTGCAGCAGTCTTTCAGCCTTCTTGACACCTGATAATGTTTCTATTTCTTGTATAACAGCCATTCTGGTTCCCTTATGTCGTGGGAGTCAAAAGATTCAGATATTGCACAATGACATTATACTTAAGCTACACTGCATGCATCTGACTGTGCGTTTTGGCATCAGTACAAAATTTATTGATCATTTTGGCCGGCCACGATTGAGTTTTGTGGTAGATGCTCCTCCAAGCTTATGTGAAGTTCTAGATGAATGTGACAAGCATGTACGAAGATTACTCTTGCAGTCTGGTAGTACCTCTGACTGGAGGCCTGTGGTAACCAGAAAGAATGGCTTTTGGAGCTTTCCTAACCTTCGGCTGCAGTAAGTCATTTTCTCTTGGTGGCTTTATGTACTATGCTCTAAATGTTGGTGTTTTCACAAGCTTGCAACCATGTAGAAAATACCCTGACACACTGCCATTTGGATTCTAGGGAATTTTGTTGTTTGGCCTCTTGGAAGGCTAGTGGTGTGTTAGAAATCAAATAAGCCACCATCCGACAAAACAGCAGTTTACAACATAGAGGCCCGTGGTATTAAACTGCAAACCAGATTGCCAACATATTAAACTACATGATACTGTTATTTTGCTTCTTCAGCTTTTAAAACATGAAATGTCCTTTTGTTTTCAATACTGTACCAAGAAATATTCTATTTATTAGAGGTAATAAAGGGATCAAGTATAGTTGCTGAGACTGTTCTATTTGGAATACAGTGCAATTCCTAGGCCTATGTTGAGGAAGGCATTGAGAACAAAATCTTGATGGGTGCATTTTTGCTTTATATTTTGTAACTTCCCATGATAGATAGCGGCTCAATCATATTGGTATTAAATGGTCTCAGTGGAACTTAAGCTGCAATGAGTTGGACAGGTGTGATTGTGTCTGCGTTGAGTGCTTTTTGGAGGTATGGCTGTGTTTTTTGGTATTTCTTTGAGTGTAATTCTGGGTTTTTATATTCTCTTCTTTTANAGTTGGACAGGTGTGATTGTGTCTGCGTTGAGTGCTTTTTGGAGGTATGGCTGTGTTTTTTGGTATTTCTTTGAGTGTAATTCTGGGTTTTTATATTCTCTTCTTTTATGTTGATATTTTTGTTTCCTGGTGTTCTGTTGTATCTGTTTGTTACTTGGTCTTCTTCTTGGCGTGGATTGGTTGTATTTTCTGTGGCTTTCAATTGGTAGTGTTTTATATACAGGTGATGCTCCCTGGGTGTTCAGCTAGAATGGTTAAAGCCCACGGTGTTCTGTATTGAATATATTTATTGTGGTTTTTTCTGACCAGGGTTGGGGGGCGCTCAATAATTATCTGTTTCATTTTTTAATCTTCTGAAATTGCAGAGAACGAGAATTCAACTTTAGGAAGCTTGGGGTTATAGCTTCTAATTTTGAATGCTTGTGTGTTCCTGTGTTGTCTTCTTAGGTTTAGCATTGATAAAATAGTTGAAGGTAGTTCTAGCATCCATAGAGTAGTCGGTATTTCTTTTTTGTTTTCCAGATCTCCTCTAATGAATGTCATTTTGAATCGGCCATTCTTGATTTGACAGCATACCTACTCTAGTAACTGGGGATGCTGCTAACTATGCGACTGAGATATGCTGGAAAGAAGCTGCCTCTGGTGCTGAACAAAAGCTTATGTTCAGTAGGTTTGATGCTGCAGAGCTTGGTGCCTTAATCACTCCTGGGACTTCGGTTGATGCATTCTTTTCTTTGTGTCCATATGATTATCAGCAGAATGCTGGCATCAGATTAGTGGCAGAAAAGTTGGTTATCCACCCAAAATGATGTCATAATTGACGACTCTCAGCTTTTCTCCCATCAAAGAAAAGTACAGGACCATCGCTGGGAGGTGCAACTGTAGTACATCGTTATACCTGCTCAAGTGTTATGTATAGCTTCAGAGATTAATGGAGAAATTATGGATTTGATTGATAAACGGCTGTGTTATTTGTGGTTCTTAAGAAGCTGATTGCTTTGACATTTTCCAATTTCTTCAAATGGTTTAATGAGTACACCCAGAAAATTGATGGAACTGATGCATAAAACAACATTGGGGCTAAGCTGCATTTTGCTCAGCGTGACTTGTAAATTTGACAAACATAATTTCAGTATTGAGCTTGGCCTATTAAACTTAATGATCCGTGTTTGAATGAACCCGGATGATCATCATCTGGTCCAATTTAAGCATTTTGGTTTATGTGAAGAATTAACAAACGTCTGATTCATCAAACTGAGTTAATAACTTTGCATGCCTATTAGATAAGGTCTCATTCATTAATTTCTCAAGCTAGTGAGCGACTCATCTCATTTTACACCCTCGCATAGATTGTAATTACTACATTTGAAGGATGCATGAATGGCATTTGATATCCATTTTTCCCCAATTTTTTCGGCTAAGTAGTGATGATGATTTGTAAATTTAAAACTAGCGCTAGTTTTAAGTTTACAACACCATCATAAGATTTAGTAAAACTGAAATCTTATCACACAAACCAAGTAGCATAGAGCTTAACAACAGCAAACCATAATGGGTAATACTATTGACCTTCAGAAGGCAAAGATCACAGTAGCACCACTTACGTTAGATCCTTGACTCCGACAATATTTAGGGTATCTCGAACAATGTGACAAAAGCAGCTTCTAACACTATTTAATGCTAATTTCTTTAAACTAAACAGATTTATAGTTAATAAGAGATGCAAGGATAGTGTAGTTGGCATTTGAGCCCTTAAATTTGTGCATGACATGGTCTCTAGTCTCACTATATTTTGCTTTACCAGTTATTATTTTTATACAAAAAGCAAAGAAGATACAGACCTGATATATTACAAGCCTTCCTCCTAGGCTGCTATGAACTTCTAAGTGAGGTCTGAGCTTACAAGATAATCAAATTGTTGGTTTTCTGACTTAGAAACCCTTCAAAAAGGCATACAAAGGTTACATTCTTTTAGCTTCTAAACTTTTTTCATTAACCTAGCAAAACCCTGCAACTCTCATCTGATCGTTAGTTTCCATTCAGGCAAAACCCATATAATTGAGAGCACACACTAAGAAATGCAGTAGTGCTCCTAAAGGCGATGTTTTTGGCTTCATGTACTGTTGACGCGTACACAATCAGATTCATAATTATGTAGGCCCGAATTGATGTTTCTAATACAAGGTGGCGTTGTGTAGTATATGTACATATGTGTCATAGATTTCAGGAAGGGTCGAATTAATAATTTATAAAATTTTATTCTTTCACACTAGCGAAACTATTCCTATAATTTGAACCGTCAACCACGGTGCTTCTCTAGGGTGCGGTTTGAGAGATTTAAAAGGTAGCAACCGCAATGCAAGGCGGCTGTCCAGAATTTTCTGAATTTGGGCAAATCATAGGTACTTAAGTGGCATTGGATATTACCTACAAGACGAGAGCACAACGGAAATGCCCATCCTTTGGCTTGAGTATTCAGCTTGCTGCTCATTGTTTGGATCAATTAGTTGGCTTAGTTGATGATTTCCATAGTATGATTGGAGAAACTTATTATTCATCCTATGTGATGCACAGGTTGTTTTGTTGAAACAAGCGCAGGATTCAACTTCTGTTGCCGCACGTGGAGACAAGCAAGCAAGCTCTGGACTGGATTGAGATAAGTTAGATTCAACATGGTAAGAGGGAGATATCCTTGAGACATTTTCAATATTATGATATTTTAATTATCCATCCATACATAAAAATAAATTAATAAATAGGCAATATCTCATACGAAGGTGTCCAAAGAGTATCAGCAAAAATTTGTAAACTCTTTTGAAGCAAGCACAAGTTTTGACTTTTGTTGCCATAGGTAGAGGCAAGGAAGCAGGCTCAATAAAGCGTGGCATTAGAGAAATACTTTAGAACATCATTAACAATATAACGTCTTATTTATCTACGCTTGCTAACAGACCCACATAAGAATAAATGTATGAGTAGATATCATTTCATTTAAACTTATCAAAAAGGTATGTTAAAATATTATTTTTTAATAAAATTGTAAACTTTTTTTTTTGTTATGATAAAAGTATAAGAGTGGTGTGATAACCATTAATGCATTACGAGACATGGAAGCACCTGGCACATGGTGTCTACAAATAATTGAAGTTTTATTGCTGAACCTATATCTTTAATTTTTAAGAACTCATAAAACTCTTCCACTAAGCCTGATTAAGGATCTTAGGAATGAAACTAATCATGGCTTTGATATGATTTCATCTCTTATGCTTTCTATCCTTTAGCATTGAGTTCTTTGAACTTCGACAACGACGCAAACCATTTAGAAAGATGGGCATCTACATAAAGCTTAAAATCAATAGTTATGCTATAGATAGCTTTTGAGAATTGCTATCAATCTCTTCCAGGATCATGGCGTTGTCTCATTGGATCCTCATCTTTGCAAGCATAGGAAGCACTCCTTCCCTTCAAACCATCCCTACATGTGTTTTGGATCCATCATGCTCACTTATGACATTTTAGTATCTCGTTAGTGTCGCCCGGAATTTTTTTACTCAAAAGAGTCTGACTAACTATACATGATGAACAGAATTTATAGAAAAGATTTTAAAATAATCCGTATTTACTTAATAATATGAAATTTGACCTATTAAAGTCTCAAATCCACAATCTACTAAGAAGTGAAGAAAATGCTTGACCCAAAAAAGGGGTTCTATAATCCTCTGTGCCATATATCTATCCAACTCACATAGTTTACCAGTTCTAAATACTAACATAGAGATTTGATTGAAGAGACTTCAGACATACTGGCTTCCAATTTTTAAAATATGAATATTAAAAAAAAAATCCTTCTATACACCTATCAAATCTTGTGACTTTGAATAGACGGGCAATATATATTGCAACAAAATAATATAATCTAGAATGCAACAAACATAATCGTGTTGATATACTTCAACAAACTGGAGTAGCAGAAAGAAAACATCTACATATCTGGAATGCAGCGTGAGTGCTAGTTTTTAGTCCAATCTATCTATCCATTTTTTGAGGATCATATACTCTATGTCACTTATTCCATCAACCGTATTCCTAATCCAAAACTCTATGAAAAATATCTTTATATACTTTTATTCTCATCCAAACCCTAATATTTGTTGGGCTTTTGGTCACTTCTTTATGGGTGCCACAACAAATAAATAGTCATCAGAAGATTATACGATATTCGTGTGAGGGCCGGTTGAATGTTAGCAGAGGTGTATAGATTACAGTATTCACACGTGCGACCAAGGGCTTGAGCGCAAATTCCGATGGCGTTCATGTTCAAGGCGCGTTCGATGGGCGCTTGAGCGCTGATTCTAGAGGTGCCAGTGCTTGAGGTGTGCTTAACGGTCGCTCGAGCACTTATTCACAGTATAAAATCGCTTTTGACATAATTTTAGGTATTTCGAAATTATTTTTTTTCTCATACAAGGGCGTCACATAAAGAGAGAGAAGAAGAAAATGTTTGGTATTCGGTCGAGGCTTGATTTAAGTTCTATTTTTTGTTAAGGTCAGATACGTTGTTCTAGAGTGATTTTTAGAACGTATTTCGTTTGATTGTTATTATTTCTCATTATACTTTCTCTTATGAATTATTTGGTGTGTTCTAAGAGTTGTAATCAATCATTTTTCACACGTGATTATAATGAAGGGATTTCGAAGGAGTTATTTATAACCGATATTATTATTATAGTGGATTTATTTGAAATTTATTATGTAATTTTTTTCCTTTGTTGGAAAATAATTTTTTACGTTAAAAATGTTATATATTATTGTGTTTCTTGTGTTCATGAGTTTGGTAATTGACATGTGATTGGGGTTCAGGTTTTATTCTGCTGTACTGGGTTGTGTATGTTCAGGTTGAACCCCAACAATATTCTCATCTGAGGGTTTCTGATTGCCTGCGTTATGTTCTACCTGGAAAATAAAAAGTTCCAATTTTGATTCATGAGCTAGACAATGCATATTCATTACTTATTCCCGTGGCATGAAGCCTAGTCCTCCGTACCAAATTAGTCTTCATAACAAGGGAATTAAGTTTTCGTAAATTTATTTCTCCTTTTTAGAAAATGGGTTCCATCTCACAGCATAATTCATGCCTAATACAATCATATTCATTATTCTTCCCCCCAACTCTTACTGACAGTTCACACTCAAATCTCCTCATCATACACTAAAAATCACTATTCCCAGTTCCAGACCTTCCAATTCTGCCATTATGCAAGTGATCAGTCACCAACAACACTGCCTCCTCTTTACTTCTATTTCTCCACAATTTTAAGATCATGATCTACATTCTCCACATCCAAGAATATCAAATACGGCCAGATTTTACCCCATCCGATCTTCAAATTTTCCATTAAAGCTTGGGACAACATAATAACCTTGATTTTTATTAACCATCAAGGATGTAGTTCTCTTAACTGAAGCTGGTAAACTCCGTGATCTTTTTATGGTACTTTAGCTACCAGAATCTTTTTTTTTTTTCCAGATCTTGAACCTAAAACCTTTAAATAGGCCTGTAACTCCTCTAAATGGTGTAAATCAAAGGATATGAGTATAAAGCTCTTGTTGATAATAACACTTGGGACTTTCACTGGTCTCTGTCCTCATTGAAATTCATTAATTACAAATGAGTATACAAAATTCAACATGAAGCTGATGATACTGAAAAGATAGAGAAAGCCAAGCTTGTTACTAAAGGAATTATTCAACAAGCTAGCCTAGATTATAAAGGTACATTCTCATCCGTGGCCAATTTGGTTACAGTCAAGACTATCAATTGTTGCAGCAATTAGCTATTGGCATCTACACCAGCTGAATGTGAATGGTGCTTTTACTCGTAGATATCTAAATAAAGAAGTTTACATGAACATACCTCCTAGTTATGAGCCGCAGGAAGAGACAAGAAGAAATTAGCGTGGTGATTAAGCAAATTCCGGAAGGGACTAAAACAAGCTCAAAGACAAAGCGAATGATAGCTGCTAAGTGGTCTTCTTTCATTATTTCCCGAGGATTTACACAATCAAAAAGCGGGCCACTCTATGCTCACAACGAAGAGTAGCTGCTCATATATTGCAGTTTCTGTTAATGCGAATGGTATTGTAGTTGTAGGGAATCACATGTCTTAAATTGGCCAATTGAAGTAGGCATTCAACCTACGAATTTGGAAGTTATTCATTTCAAATTTAAATACATACGAATTTTAAATGGTATTCAAACTATTTAAGCACCAAAGACATAGGAATTTTTAAAATATTTTCTTTGCCTTAAAGTAGCTAGAACATTGCAATGCATTCAATTCCTCAAAGAATTATGTCCTGGAAGTATTAAATGATACTGGGTATCTTGGTACTAGACCTGCAAGATGTCCTATGATGCATAATTTAAAGCTGAGCAATTATAAAGGTGATCTTATTGAGGGTCCTAAAATTTATGTAAGATTAATAGGAAGATTGTTGTATCTTACAATACCAGCACCAGAGTTGGACTATGCCACACAAATCCTAAGTTCTCGATTCTCCAAGACAAACCTCACATTGATTCAACATATCATGTACTGAAATATCCAAAGATGACACTCAATCAATGCTTCCCCCCCCCCCCCCCCAATCCAGTTACGAATTACATCTAAAAGTCTTCTGCGAGGCTGTCTATGTTACTTGTTTGGATACTAGATATTTAACGAGTTTTTTTGTATTTTTCTTGATAATTATCTTGCTTCATGGAAATCAAAATGGGAACATACTGTTTTAGTGATTTGAGTGTCGTATAAAACTTGCATGACAATCAAGCAATACTTCATATAATGCAAGATAATGCAACTGACAATAAATCTAAAGTAATCCATTCCTTTTACAACAATTTGTACATAATAAAAATTTCATGCATCATGCTATCATTTTTAATAGGCACTTCATATAGCAGCTAATCATATGTATTTTTTTAAAATAAAACAACAATATATATTGATATAGAATACCATATTATAATGCACAAGATATAATTGAAAATGATCAAAATTATATGCTTGTCTATGGTTAGTTGACTTGTCAACCTCCTAACTCAATCACTTGAAAATGCCAGATTTCATACATTTGACACACAATATGAGTGTTCATAGTATTCACAAGCCAGAGAGAGTGTTACATAAGTTATAATAGTTGAAGTCTCTTAAAATCAATAGCGATGTAGAAAAAGAGTTTGTTATATTATTCATTTTCCTTTATTCTTTCTTTCTTATAAGAGTTGTAATTAAAAACAATTTGATTATTCGTTTAGTGGATTCGATATTGATTTTTCCTGTTCTCTCTGTTGTTTCCTAGTCTGCTCTTCCCTATTTCTAAACTTCACAAATTACATATATCTGTCACTGCAGTAATCACATTGGACTAAAATTTTAAAATTTTGGTACCGCCATATAAAATTAATTAAATTAACTTTTAGGAATTTCTTAACCAAGTTATGACGTAAATTAAAAGTGTTTTTATTTCCACTGAAGAATTATTTGCACTAAGACATAATAAATTTGAACAAACAAATGAGATTTATGTTTTCAATACCATGAATTTATTTAACCGTAAATGATTAAGTTCGTCAACTATTATGAAAATATTCATTGAATGTGATTAAAATTACTTTAATTAGATGATCATAATATATTATTAGATATC
>JAODPA010005961.1:0-13897 GCA_025585075.1 Nepenthes mirabilis | reverse complement strand
CTTCCTTTTCTACTTCTCTTCGCATAATAACCAGTGGCTGTCGTTGTCTTTCGTTTTTTTTTTTTTTTCCCTCAGATGCTTTAATGTCTTTTGTTGTTTAGATTTGATTATTCTACTAAAACTTCGCTCCTTCTCGTAACCCATTTTGGTAATAGAAAATTCATGTGTTTTGTTTGAATGGTCTGCTTTAAATGCTGTTTTGAATCATTTTGCTTCATCATCGCTTTTCCCTTTTTATTTGTTTCCTGATGTTTTGGTATGTTTATGTTAATGGAGGGCAACAGTTTCTGTTTAGTTTTTTTTACATCATATGTCTGGAATACCATCATTAATTTTGATTGGATTATTTTTGTAGTCATCAGTAGGACTGTTGGGTTATTTCTGCAGAAGGGTGTCCTTGCAATTAATCTATTATATGATATATGGTTTCGATTTGTTAAAGTGAAAGGAATGGGGTGAGAATGAAGTGAATTGATCGTCAATTTTGGTTTTAGGTTTTGTATTTATGATGGAAATATCACTGATATGGTCTAATTAGTAAAAATATTATTACTATGCAAAAGGAAAATACAGCTTTACCTATTTTTTTCTCTCCTTTTTACTTGCTTTCTTTTCAAACAAACTATCTACCTACTTATTTTACAACAGTGTAAATGTATGAGGTTCTTTCTAGAACTTGAAAAAAGTTCGGCAAAGAGGAAGATTAGAATGGAATTGTTTGAATTTCATCATTTCTAATTTTTGAATACCAAATGCTTTCCCAAGATAAAATTGTCTCGATGAAAATATCCCAAGATAAAAGTTAATAGCTTTATAACAATTTTTTCTCCAGGAAGGAAATACGGTGAGGGTGCAAAAGACCTCCATTTTATGTATGAGAGAGAGATTGGTTTATTTGATATATAATGGATATTTCAAATTGGAAGAGATTTGATTTTTTTTAATTAGGAAAGATTTGATTTGATTTGATTTTAATTTTATTTGAAAAATTTTACTTGAGAGATTTTATTTAGTAAGATTTTATTTTATTTTTATTTTAGAAAAGTGTGTCATATTATTTTTTAATTTTGAGATATCGTAAGTAATGCGTCCTAAATCCAAGCATTGAATAGATTCGGGTCGAACTGGCTCTTCGGATTGTGGTCACCATTTTGCATGCCTGTGATCATGCACACCACAACTACAAATAAGAGGTCAGGAGATGGCGGGAGATTGTTCCATTATAAATATTCTAACGCTCAAGTCAGTAAACGGCCTTCCAAGAGTAAGAAGGTAAATACAGAGGATGCAAAATGAATGTTGGGTGAGGGATTTGAGAATGATGGTCGGAGGTGCACTTGTGGAGTGCGGCTTAGATCGTGGAGTGCTCTTCTAGAGCAGTTTCTCTAAGTATTGAGTTCGCGGGAAACTAGTAACGGAGAGAGATAGCAGAGCAATGGGATGCTTGAGAGTTTGGTGGGCTTTTGTTAGTTTGAGTATGCAAGAGAGCGAGTCTATGGAGTGAGTCTCCATGGCCTTTTATAGGCGTGGGCTTTCCTCGCCTTTCTTAGGTTGCGAGGCGGGATGCCTGCCCTCTATGGGGATTGTTGCCTTCTCCAATATGGATGTGGGCACCATTCTGGGTTACAACGGTCATGAAAGAAGATTCCTTTCCTTTCTTGGAGATGTTGCACGTAGTGACTGTTGAGGCTACCTTAGAGGGTTGCGCGCTGATTTAAGAGCTTTCCTTTCAGGATGTGCTTTGATTTTGGGAGTTTCCGTTACAGAAGAGATTGCCATTATTGGAGGTGTGAAGAATTAGGGTAGATAATCGTTAATATTTGGGAAGGTGCACATGGGCTGATTTCGATCTGGATCGTATTTATTTTGGGCTGCGCCCGGCCTATTTGGGATGCTTTTTCGGTCAATGGTAGTGTTGACCGTTTCAAGGATAAATGGGCCGCTCTGGATTCTGGGCCACTTACCCTTTTGGGCCATCCTACTATAGCCGTCCCCATCAGTAGCTTTCTATGCCGGTGGCCTGGATTTTCGGCCTCGACATGTTCACAATGGGACGTGACTGGTTGTGTTGTCTCCTCAGGTCTGTCCCAGGTTTCCCTTTTCACTATTCTTGGCGTGATTCACCTGCTTTTTGATTCTTTGCAGATTTGCTAGCACTGTTGTCTTTTGGCGTTTAGTACTTCCGCTTGCTTTCCTATGTGCTATAAATTGAGGAGCTTTTGGCGTTCATCAGCATTGTCCTTCCACGATACCTAGTGGGATGGCATGGGAGTTCAACCTTTCCGGGAAGTTTGTCGCCTCAGTTGCTGGTTTGGAGCTTAGGCTGTTCTTGTTCTCTGGTGCTGCTTCTTCGAGCCATGAAGTTTAGATTGCCTTGGTCTCCCCTTTTCGTGCGGGATGCCGCTTTGGTCACCTCTTTTCGTGGGGATGGCTGTTATCGAGATTTGAATCTGGGTTCAAATCCACCCACTTTCGAATCTCGATAACTCTTTTTGAGGGTTGCGGGCCCCTTATGTAACTCTCGTCCTCTTCCCATTGGTATTGTCATGTATTGGCCATTGCTGGCCGTGTAACTTGTAAAGAGAAAGCTAACGAGAAAACTTGTAGTTGCTTTTGTCTTTTGTCTTTCGTTGTCATGCATATTTCACTATTTTTCATTTTGCACTCCGGAATGGAGATTGACCGGATCCGTTGACCACACCGCTTGAATCTGGGGAATGGAGTGGAATTGATCGTTGACCGGAATTGTTGGCTATACAGCTTGAATCCGAAAAATGGAGTGGAAGCGAGCGTTGATCGGATTTGTTGACCGTAGCGCTCGAATTCGGAGAACGGAGTGGAAGCAGACGTTGACCAGATTCATCGATTATATAGCTTAAATCCGGAGAAGGGAGTGGAAGCAAATGTTAACCGGATTTGTTGGCTGAATTCGTTGACCGTAGCGCTTGAATTTGGAGAGCGGACTGGAAGCAAACATTGACCGGATTCGTTGACTATACATCTTGAATATGGAGAGCGGAGTGGAAGCGAACGTTGACCGGATTCGTTGAGCATAGTGCTTGAATCCGGAGAGCGGAGTGGAAGCGAATGTTGGCCGGTTTCGTTGACTATACAGCTTGAATTCGGAGAACGGAGGGGGTTGTCTTTGATGCATCATTTTATTATGCCGCCGGCTAGGCAATCGAAGGATTGCAGAGCCGCTTCGGGGCTCCCGCCACTTTGAGCGACGTTTCCATGTGTCGTCGCGTAGGGCAATTGTAATCCCAGCAATTAATGCGCCAGAAAATACGACTTGACTGTCATCTCTAGAATTGACATGTGTCTGTTATGATTGATTGTCGTGCCTTTTTGAAGCGCTGCTTTTCTTTGTTGACGACGATCTTTATAAAAGCTACATGGCAGTTCAAACCTTATTGCTCCTTTCCTCTCCACAGCTCCTTAAGTTTTTGTCTCCCTTTCTATCCTGCTTTCATGGCCCCTTCCGTTAGCGAGATTTCCTCCGTTATTTCTGTCAGCGAAATTAGGGAACTCTATGTGCAATACAACATCCCATCCTCCATTGTGTTCTTGATTCTTGGGAAGCTGGATAGGGCTTGCTCTCCTCCGATGGGTCACATTGTTGTCTACGAGGCTCACCTGCGGATTGCGGATTGGGCTTCGTCACTTGGTCCCCAAGAAGCTTATCCTTATTTTCATGGCATTCCATGTCCCCATCGCATGGCTCCATGCGAATGCCATGCACTATCTTTGCTCACTTTGCATTTTTCTTCGCCACCATTTGTGGCTGCTGGCGATGGAGGTCGTGAGGGTTATGTTTCGGTTTATACAGAGTGGGGATTGGATTTCGCTCTCTCCTAGGGAGCTGTGCATTAGTGGTGCAATCTACGAGTTGGTCAAGAATTGGACGGATTGGTTCTTTTTTGTGCTGGTATTTGATGATTGGCCCCTGTTCAGAGAATAGGGCAACGTCCTTGGGGCCCTCACCAGGAAGCCCTCTCAAGCTGAGGTTGATGCTGTGGAGCTTCTTCTGCAGTTGGTGCTGGAGCACCTTCTCGAGTTTAGGAGGGATCACCTGGTATCCCAACAGGAGGCCAGAAGAGCTCGTTGGGGTCCTCCTTGGCCTTCCAAAAGTTTAAAGCTCTACCGCGGTGACATCGTAGCCTAAGAGGAAAGTTAGAGCTCTTGCCATTGGCGAACCTCCCAGCAGCTCTAGAAAGAAGCCGGCGGCACCAGCTGTGGCTTCTTCCTCATCCTCCACCGAGCCAGACTATCGTATGACTGGTCGACTGGCTGGAGTTGAAGAACATTCAGTGGTAGAGACTTCCGCTATCTTTTTAGATTTCGGAGTCATTGAGGGAGTTGCCACCGGGGAGCTCGTCGTCATGCCATTGTTGCCGGGCAATTCTGTGGAGCCGATGGAGTTGGCACCTAAAGTAGGAGGGTTGGAGGAGCCAACCTTTGAGCTGCCTGCGGAGTCGGTCGAGACTGGTGAGGTCAATCTCGTCGTTGCCCTGCTTCCTGAGGCCATGAGCGATGTTGAAGTTAATTCAATGGAGGTTCCTTTTGGTGGAGCTGGAGTTACAGAGGGAGAGATGATTACTACGGAGTTGGCTACTGTGGTTGTCACACTTAGTCTCTTGGCCGGTCCACCACGGAACCTCCCACAGCAGAGCTCAGGGTCGCAGGGACCGGCGAGGAAAAAAGAGTGGAAGTTTTTGATGGTAAACTTTCGAAAGGAGCTTCTTCTTTCTCTTAATTCTGCCGACTTGGTTTGACTTATCTTTGTTCTTGTTTTGGTGGGATTGCAGGACTAGAGGATAATTGGTGCGATGGTGAAGGGCTTGCGCCAGCGGGGTGAGATGATTGAAGAAACGAAGGAGGAAATTCTCCAATTGACGGAGCTCCTGAGTCACTCGGATGCCATTGTCGCTGAGGCCCAAAGAGATTGGGAAGAGATCGCCGCCTAGGCACGAAGAGAATAGGAGGAAAATGCTGCCCTCAAATCCGAGTTAGCTGACTGGAGGGAGAGGCTGTGGAGCTTGGAGGCTTGGGCCACCAGGGCTGAGCGGCAGGTTGGTGAAGTTCGAGGGAAAATCACCACGCTTGAAGCTGAGATGTCAGTTTGCCTGCGTTCAGAGGAGGTGAGCTCGCTACTTAATTCCAGAGTTTTGGAAGGCATTAACCTCTGCAAACGGATTGTCTCCCTGATGTCACCTAGCTTCCCCGTAGGCATTCTCGACCCCGCTAAATAGTGGAGCGTGAGGACTTAGTGGACTACTCTTAAGCCAGAGGAGAGCCTCACCCTTCTAGTGGTCCCGTGTCTTAAGTTTGGACTTTCTGTATTTTGCTTTTTTCGCTATGTAATTGTAAATTGAACTTTATTAATAAAAGGTTCGTTCCATCAATGCGTTGAGTGTTATGCCTTTGCCTAGCTTTCCCATTTTTTCTCCTTTATTTACTCTGCGCCGGTTAGCCTGCCGTCTTGTTGTACACACGCAGTTTGGTTGGCTGTATTAGAGCTTTGATTGTCTTATTTTGGCTATTCAGTGACGTGACATCTATCCCTGGGTGCTGTAGGACGGGTTCGATCTGGTTAAGACACGTGTCACCTGGAACAGAAACGACACAACCCTTCGAAACCCGTTACGATGCCGTTTCTGGCAAGAAACCTTTGCCTATATAAACGCGGCGCCCCCTGCGATTCGCATCATTGCTTTACTCCATTATCTCTTAGCCTTCATAATGGCTGACGTGAATATGATTGATTTTCTCACTTTGCTTGGTTTTGGGAAAGCTGTGTCATCTTTTTCTACGCCGGAATCCTCCTCCAAAGGAGAGAGTAGCGATGAAAGGACGCGGTCAAAGAGTAGCGACGGGGACGCTGCCAATGTTGATGCGGACGAGGAGTGGAATCATCCAGACTTCCCATGTCTCTATCCCCAGGGTGCCCCAAGGGCTACCATACTCCAAGGGCCTGCTGGCCCTTCTCGTCAGGTATGCCTACTTAATTGCGTAGAGACATAGTTGACTGTTTTCAGTTTCCCTTTGCTGACTCTTTTTTCGCCTTTCCAGCCGGCAATGAGGTTTCGGGAGTTTGACGAGTTCTTATCTTCACAGGGAGATGAAATTGCCCGCATGATGCAGGCGCAGGCTGATCTCGTGGCCGAAGATATGAAGCAACGAGTTAATGCGGCGGTTGGGGAAGCACTGCAAAATCAGGCGCGAGCCAACTATCTTGACCAGGCTTGGACAAAGTCTGAGGCTAGGCTGCAGGTGGTTTCAGGCTCTCATGCTTAGGTCATGGAGAGGATCGCGGCTCTCGAGGGTGAGCTGAGGACAAGGCTTTGTCTCGAAGAGGTGGCTTCTGCCCTGGAGGAGCGGTGTCAGGCTGGGATCGACTTCATCCGGCGGATAGTTTCCCTAGCGGATCCCCATTTTCTAGATTTTTGGAATGCCGGCGCCTCCCGTCAATCGGAGTTGGTTGGATATCCATTCTGTTGTGGCCGGAGGCATGCTTTGTCCTCCAAGGGACCCTTCGTCCTCAAGAAGCTATCAAGACGAGTCATAATAACTCCTTGTATATGTGGCGTTGTATAAGCTTCTTGTATATGAGCATATTCTTTATGAGACGGATTGTGCTTTTGTATCAAGTGGTGGTGCCCAAGTTATCATTTCGGGCGTCCTGCCTTTTGTTGTAGCGTTTGTTCTCTCATATTTTGCCCCGATTTATCGACCGTTGTAGGTTGACTGCGCTACCTCCTACAGGAGGTCGTTGCGTGCTTGCCATGTAAGCCCCTTAAGGTTTTCCTGTTCGACCTCGAATGGGCCACTTAGGATGGAAGTAAGGTTTAATCCGATCGCTCACGGGCCACTTGGTATGGGACTAATGTTTAATTCGATCACTTACGGGCCGTTTGATATGGGACTAAGGTTTAATTCGACCGCTTATGTACCACTTGGTATGGGACCAAGGTTTACTTCGATCGCTTATAGGCCGCTTGGTATGGGACCAAGGTTTAGGTGCAAGCAAGTGAAGACCCATTTGACTTGAGGGCAATTTAGGTCGTCTATATTCATACAGCCTACATGCAAGCATACATAAGGAAAAAGAGGAAGAGCAGAGACATAATAACATGTAAAAAAGGAAAGCATATTTTATTACTTACATGAATGTTATTACAAGTAGACTTGTAACCATACATATGACCTACTTGGGCCTCGTGTGTCCTTTCACTGGAAGTAGCGTTTTAAGTGGACTGTGTTCCACGTCTGTGGGATAAACTTGCTGTTTTGGGTTTGGATTTTGTACGCTTCGTTTCGCAGAACGACTGAGATAAGAAACGGGCCTTCCCAATTCGGAGAGAGTTTGCTCCTCTTGGCCGTCTTATCAGTGGCCTTAATGCTTCGTAAGATGAGGCCTCCAATTTTGAATTGCCGCGTTGTTACTTTCTTGTTGTAATAGCAGGCGATTTGCTGTTGGTAGGCGGCCGTGCGCATTCTGGCTGCATCGCGGGCTTCCTCTAACAGGTCTAGGTGTTCCCTGATCTTCCAGGAGTTGCCTAATGGGTCGAAGGCTTCGATCCTGAAACTTGGAAGCCCGATTTCAACCGGGATCACAGTCTTAGTCCCACAGCAGATACTGAAAGGTGTCTCACGAGTTGGTTCCTTTGGAGTTGTCTGGTATGACCATAACATGGAGTGCAGTTCGTCGACTCAGGAGCCCCCTGCGTCATCCAGTTTGTTCTTTAAATTGTGCAACTGTGTCCTCTTGGTGACTACCATCTGCCCATTTGCTTAGGGGTATGCTATTGAAGGATGGATCAACCTAATGCACAAACTGGTGTAATACTTGGTGAAGCGTTTTCTCGAGAATTGGATTCCGTTATTGGTTATGATTGTCTTGGGAACACCAAATCTATTCACTATGCTTTGGCGGACAAATTCTATGGCGTTATGCTCGGTGATTTTGGCCAGTGGGGTGTCTTCAACCCATTTAGTGAAGTAGTTTATGCCCGCGATGATAAACTTCCGTTGGTCGGTTGCAATGGAAAATGGCCTGAGAATGTCGAGCTCCCATTGTGTGAACGGCCAATGTGCCTGGAAGGCTCTCAGCTTCGTGGGCGGCTGGTAGTGAAGATTGCCATGAAGCTGATAATTCTCACACCTCTTCACAAATTCAAGGGCGTTCATTGTCGGCTAGAAATACCCTTGACGCATCACCTTGAATGGTAGGCTCTTGCCGCTAATGTGCAACCCACAAATCCCGAGGCGGATTTCACTCAATGCGTAGTCGACCTCTTTAGGACTAAAGCACCGGAGGTACAGAGTCGAGTATCCTTGGCGATATAATTTTTCGTCGACTATTGTGTACTAGCCGGCCGTCTTCTTGATCCGCTTGGGTTTGTCTGGGTTCACCGATAGCGAACCGTCTACAAGGTATCTCTAATAGGGCGACATCGAGTTCTTGCAGTTAGAGACTTGCATTGTTTCCTGTTCCTCCTAGTGGGAATGCTCAAGACCTCCTGCATGCCCTTCGAATACTGTTTCGGATTCTTGGCCGTCGCCGCTTTTGCTAGTTGGTCGGCCTTCAAGTTTTCAGTCCTGGGCATGTGGACTAGGTTGAGCTTGTCGAACCTTTGGATCACGCTTTTTGCCTTGGCCAAGTATTTGGCTAATAGAGGATCGTATGCTTTAAAGCTCCCGTGGATCTGGTTAACGGCTAGCTCTGAGTCGTTATAGACAGCTAAGCGCTTAGCTGTGCACTTTTTGGCTAGTCGTAACCTGGTCAGTAGGGCTTCATATTCAGCAACATTATTGGTGGCTGGAAAATCGAGTCTCAGTGAGTATTTTACCTCAAACCCGTTCGGGGTCTTTAGGACTACTCTGGCCTTGCTGCCTGAGTTAGTAGACGAGCCGTCCACATTGAGAACCCAATCTGGCGCTTCAGAATGATAATCCGTGTGACCAATGCCTTGTGCATCGATAATTAGGGTCGTGATTTTGATGATGAAGTCGGCCAGTACCTGCCCTTTGATAGTTGGTTTATGTAGAAACTTAATATCAAACTCTCCCAACTCAATGGCCCATTTAACTAATCGTCCTGAGATATCAAGCTTTTAAATGATTCCCTTCACTGGTTGGTCGGTTAGGACGACTATTCGATGGGCCTGGAAATAAGGCCTCAACTTTTTGGCCGAGAAGATGAGTGCTAAAGCAAGCTTCTCGACGTGTGGGTAGTGAGTCCCAGTGCCGGTCAATGTCTTGCTCACATAGTAAACCGGCTGCTGTGCATCAAAATCCTGGCGTAGATAGGTACAACTTTGTGGGTAGTTAAGAGTCGCCTCTGATACCGTCAGGTATAGGTACAACTCCTCTCCTTCTTTCGGTGACGCTTGTAGTGGCGGACTGGCCAGGTACTGCTTCAGTTCGTCGAAGGCGGCTTGACACTGCTATCCACTAGAATCCGTTCGCCTTTGTCCCCTTCAAAGCCTTGAAGAAACCGGACTTGGCCAAGAAGCGAGGGAGCACTGCCAGTCTCCCATCAGTCTCTGGACATCATTGACACTCCGTAGTGGAGTCATGTCCGTGAAGGCCCTGATCTTATTTGGGTTTGCCTCAATTCCTCGTTGAGAGACGATGAAACCCAAGAATTTTTCAGAAGATACCTCGATGACACACTTTGATGGATTCAATTTTATCTAGTGTGCACGAAATACCTCGAAAGCTTCAGCCAGATCACGAATATGGTCGTTGGTGGTTCTACTCTTGATGAGCATGTCGTCTACGTACACTTCCATATTGCAGCCGACCCGCTTTTCAAACATTTTGTTTACGAGCCTCTGGTAAATTGTGCCTGTATTCTTCAGTTCGAAAGGTATGACCTTGTAGCAGTAGGTACCTTGATTGGTTATGGATGAGGTGTGCTCGTCCTCTGGGCTTATTCAGATCTAGTTGTAACTCGAGTACGCGTCTATAAAACTCAGCAGCTTATGCCTAGAAGTGGAGTCCACCAGCAAGTTCATCCTGGGTAACGAAAAGCTATCCTTTGGGTAGCCTTTGCTGATGTCGGTGAAGTCAACGCATATCTGCCACTTCCTGTTACTCTTCTTGACTAGGATTACGTTGGAGAGTCAGTCTGAGTATTGGACTCCTTGATGAATTCGGCGTCCAATAGCTTCTTCGCCTCCTCCCATATGGCTATAAGGTTCTCGATGGAGTGGTTTCTCTGTTTTTGACTGATGGGTTTGCGGTCGGGATCGAGACCCAACTTATGGATCATTACTCCGGTCGGAATACCAGGCATATCGGCGGGCATTTATGCGAAGACATTTGCATTTCGCTTCAAGAAGCTGATCAGTTCTTCCTGTAGGGGTTCGACAAGTGAGTCCCCTATCTGTATGCACTTTTTTGGATCATCTGGATTTAAAGGTACGAGGTCAGTGGCCTCACCGGATTGTGCCTGCTGAAGGTCGCCTCATCTCGATGGTCTAATTTCTCTGCTTGCCTCTCGACGTCGCTTGGTGCTATTTGTGACATGTATGTCTGTCCGGTTACCTGGTCACCCAACACTTCGTCAATACCGCATGCTGTTGAAAATTTCATTTTTAAGTGTGGTATCGAAGTGATGGCTTTGAACACTGCCACGCACGGTCGGCCTAGGATGGCGTTGTATCCGGAGGGCAGGCCGACAATTAGGAAGGTGAGCGTGCGGCTCACCATTCTGGGGTACATGTTCTGGGTAACCTCTAGCTGTATCGTCCATTGGATGGCTACTGGCTCGTTAGCTAGCCCATATAGCGGTCCTTCGGCCGGTTTGAGTTGATTCTTTTTAAGTTCTAGTTTAAAGAACATATCGAGGTAGAGTAAATTTCTAGAACTTTTATTATCGATAAAAATCCGTTTCAGCTGGTAGTCAAGTGTACCATCCGAAACGAGCGCAGATACAACCAGGGGATCAGTATGGGGGGAGATTACATGCATTGTATCATTATCACTAAAGCTAATGACATCTTCCCCTACCCTTTGCTTCTTGTGCTTGGCGGCTTCTCCTGGCGATCCGTTGGGTGCTCCCAGGCGGGTCTGGTGGTCACTATGTTGACCACCACGACTACTACTCGGTTCCATGGTTGAGGCTAATCGGACCTTTCACTACCTGAGGTACCGGAGCTTTGCCCAGGGTTCCTCAGGAATTTTGTGAGGTCGCCCTGGCAGATCATTTCTTCAATCTCCTGTTGTAGTGTCTGGTAGTCCTCCGTGCCGTGTCTCGGAGATCGATGGAAGTCGCAATATTTCGACGGATCTCTTCCCTCCGAGTTCTTTCTTGGTTTTGGCTACTTTACGAATTTTTTTTCCGGATTTGCATCAGGACGTTGGCCCGGTTGTCATTCAATGGAGTCAAGTGCATGGGCCTGTACTCCTTTCGTGCCAGTGGTTCGGCTCTGGGTAGCTTCCTCTAGGGGTTGTTGCTGCCCCCATTCTTCCTCTTTCCCTCCACTTGGAAAGAGCGAGGCTGGTCGGTTCGGTCTGGACGCTTCGCTTCGCTGGCTTCTTCAGCCATTATGTAGGCTCGGGTAATTGACTCCGCCTCTCGGATGGTTTGCGGGTTTTTATGGGCCAAGTGTTTGAAGAAGTTGCCTGGTCCCAGCGCGGAAATGAAGCTGCTGAGCTTCACTTCTTCAGTGAGCTTGGGTATTCTTCGAACCTCAGCCGTGAACTACTCCAGAAACTTTCTCGGGTTCTCGCCCGGCTTCTGCTTCACGTGGGCATAAAGCTATGGTTGCTTCTCCTCGCGGTGACTTGAAGCTTACTGAGCCAGGAAACTGTCCACAAGGTCCTGGAAGCTTCAGATCAAATTTGCCGGAAGCTGGTAGAACCAGATCTTAGCATCTCCCTTTAGAGTGAGAGGGAAACACTGGCACATGGATGTGACGTCCCACATACTAATCATTAACTTTATTTTTAACAGTATTTATCTTTTACCAATCAATATCATAAAGGGACGTAAACTTTTCCTGTATCCTTTTATGCATACATAATAGTCTCATCATACATAGGACCCAAATCAGGAAAGATGCCCACTAAAAACATTCCAATTTTTGTCGAAGCAAGACTCAACTAGTGTCAATCAAAATAAAGTTGCCATATATTCATATTAAGTACAAACTCAAAATTTATCGAGATAGTTTACATTAGGTACATTTTTCTTCTTTCTACATACATCCTAAATTAATACATATAACAAAATAACATTCTCAAAATCTCTGCTATATTCTTTATCTTTTACTCTTGCTCGTCTGGTAAAACTCATTTGGGCTATCTAAAGGGTTAGTAAAATAGTAAATGAGTGAGCCAAATACTTAACAATATATAATATATATGTAAGGTCCCACATCGGATGGGGAGGTGAACGAAGCGTGCCTTATAAAGGGCGTGGATACCTCTTCCATTGTGGACGCGTTTTGGGGGCGGCTCTGCCGTCTGCCAGGAACAAAACCGTATGGGCTGCGTGGTGGCCTGGGACGCCGTAAGTTCCCCCAGCCCAAAGCGGACAATATCCACAGTGCGGATGCGCCGGGGACGTTACAATATATAACAAAGATTATGCAACTTTCTTAGTTAAAATATAATAATATGCATAGGAATCATTACAGATGACAGAAAACATGTAACTATTTTTCGATATCTTACCTTGATTCTTTCTTGTTCTTTTCCCCAAATTTTGCAGAAAAATTTTGTTTTCTTACTTTTCTGTAGGGATTAGGGCTGGTAGGCCTTAGAGTGGTTAATCGATATCAGGATTGTGTTAATTCACATAATCAAAGGCCAAAATTGGACAGTATAGCGATACATCTTCTTTATTTACATCCTGAAGACAGGATAGATTGTATTCAGTCCACACAAATCAAAGGTCTTATCTTCCTTATTTATATCCCAAAAATAGGATGGTACTACCTATTATCTCCCGGTAGACGGGGCCTGAATCGCCTCAGCAATATTGAACTGAATTATTAGACATCGATTTTTCACCATAATATATTAGGTATGCCGAATATACTATCTCTTGATCTATCATTGATCCAATTGCTTACTTTATTTTAAAATTTCTTATAGAAACTCTACAGTTGTTTTTGATATTGATACTGAATTTTCTTTATTCTAAAAGAAAATTATCTTTTTTACAAATTTCTTAACATGGTGTGGAGCTTCCATTCAATATTCATACTTACAGTAAAATATTCGAGTCTGAAAATATTTTTGTATACTGAAAAAGAAAAGTTTGAACTTTTCATATTTATTGGATTAATTATTGTTCGATTTTTAGTTACCGGTTTGGTACTTAATTCTAAATTTCAGAATTAATATCAAATGATCGAGTAGCATTTTTTTTCCTTCTTTAAATCTAATTTTCTCATAATATTATGACAGTAAAAATAGTAAATTGAAATATTGGAACAACAATATTTAAAGGAATAATCAAAGAAACACAATAAAGAAGGAAGGCATAGATACACTTGCCCTTGGTCACTTAACTCGTTGAGTTCTTCCTCTTCCCTTCAGCCGCACAGTTTTTCCTCTCTTTCTCCCTTATTTTCCTTCGTTCTTCTCTTCTCTTACGTAGCCTTATATAGAGTTCATCTTAAGTTGAACTGCTGCCATCATGTTAACTTAGGTGTCCCTTATCTTAAACTGAACTGTTGCCAGCATGCTAACTTAGGTATTTCTAGTAGTGCTTAATCACTAGTTTAGTTTTGGTTGAGTCATGAAGCTAGGTTTCAGAGTTCCAGGTGGCGTGATAATTGGTTAATATTAGGCGGTTGTGTAATCATTGTTATCCACGAATTTACTGCTGAATTGCAGCTTATAAGGTTATAATATCTTTTATATGTTACAAAATATG
>JAODPA010005950.1:2254-13897 GCA_025585075.1 Nepenthes mirabilis | reverse complement strand
AAAAAATATTTTAAGAAATTTATTAGCTTATTCATATTTGATAAAAAACAATTCCCCTCATTTTTCTCATTTTTGTTTCTAAACAAGCTCTGATGCTGTCTTAATTCCAAAAATTTTGAGATAGAAGTGGAGAGAATTGGGATAAGCTGTGAGATTAGGTATATTTCTTATTTTATTGCCAAAAAACCCATTCATTTTTCATCAAATTTTATAGGATTCAACATGGGTTCAAATATATGCCTCTCCTGTAATTAGACAGTAATAATTTAATCATTATAAAAAATAACTAAATCACAACCATTCATTAATTTTTAGATTAAACGGTTGAGATTAGAAGACATAAACATTGCATTTCCATTAGAAATACACCCTCCAAAAACCCTCTAAAATTTATTCCCAAATTTACGTTATGACTCTCCAATTAATTTTGAATATTTTAACATTGTTGATTTTTTTTTTTTTTTTTTTTTTTGTGTGGTTGACAGATTTAGCAGTAAAAATGAAGAGGGTGGTTCTGCTATTTGCATCCCTGTTGATCTACTCAGCTGTAGCACAGAAACCTCCTGAGAAGCAACAGCAGCAGACATGGTTGACTCTAAATGGTAATGGCAACAACAATCTAAACCAAATTCATCCTTTTCTTCAGTTTCTTACTTCAATAATGGAAGACCATACAAAATCCGACTTTTCTATTTATAAACGAAACAATTCACGAGCCTACAAACAAGTTTGTTCGTGAGCCTATAAACAAGTTTGTTCGTGAGCTTATTTATGAACGCCAAAAACAAGCTTAACAGAGTTTTTCATGAGCCTATACGAGTCAAGCTCAGACAGCCTTAGGCTTGGCCCATTTATTTAAAGAGCATAAAATTAGGCCTGGGCATCGCTCATTTTCACAAGCAAGCAAGCTTGAATGAGCCTCATCGAGCCAAGCTTCCAAGCAGTTTTGACATGAATCATTTTTGTAATCCTAATATTTTATCGAATCATTTCATCTGTTCTTCTTCGTTCTTTGATTATGGAAGTGACCAAACTGTATGAGATCGTTGATTCTTACCGATAAATCCTGCAGGGCAACGGCCATCTGTGGTAGCTCGAGGAGGGTTCTCAGGGCTGTTTCCGGACTCAAGTGAATTTGCATATAAAATGGCACAATCAGTGAGCTTGAAGGATGTAATCCTTTACTGTGACCTGCAATTATCAAAAGACATGGTAGGCTTCTGCCAAACAGAGATTAAGCTGGACAATTCTACAACATTACCACTTGCCTTTCCAAAAGGACAAAGAACTTATAACATAAATGGAAAGCAAGTTCAAGGATGGTTTGCTGTGGATTACAGTTTCGATGATCTATTCAATAACGCTACATGTAAGAAGCAACAAAAATTATTGCAATTTTCGGTAAAAAGAGAGCGGAAACAAACTGTTTTCAAAAAACAGAAACTGACCCAGTTTGATTGTCTTTTTTTTTTTGTATTAATAGTGGTGCAGAATGTACTCACTAGACCGAGCATTTTTGACCAAGTTTTGCCCTTATACACCGTCGATGATGTGATTGGACTTAAACCTGCAAAACTTTGGTTGAATGTCGAGGTTAGTCTCTCTTTCTTTTGCTAAACAGTCTTGAACCGCATTAATTTAATCCGGAGTAATAGCAATCTCTTAAGTTGGCTGATAGGTTATTAAGGTATTCTTCCGCTTGCTTGATTGCCAGTTTAGGAAGCTCCGATTAGATGACTATCTTGCTTCCTTTTACTTTACTGGTCATCATACCCTTTACCACGGTGGGGTGGGAGTGGAAATAAGGCTCCGCATTCTAACGCAGATCCAGCTACAGACTAACTACAGCGACTTCTTACTCTTTCCTTTCAATCTTGGATACTCATTTATCCATGTTCTTGCAGTATGACACATTCTTCAATCAACATAAACTTAGTTCAGCGGCATACCTTGAGGAGTCAGGATTGATGGGAATTCAATACATTTCGTCCCCTGAGATTGGTTTCTTGAAGGGCATTAGCGGAGAAGTAGACAAAAGGATGACTAAGCTCATCTTCAAATTCCAACAGGCCGATGAAACTGAACCCACAACCAACCAAACTTACGGTTCAATAATGAAGAATCTTGCATCGATCAAGCAATTTGCTTCAGGCATTCTGGTCCAAAAGGACTTCATTTGGCCAGTAAGTGAGGACTCTTATTTGCAGCCACCTACAACACTCGTAGCTGATGCGCACAAACAAGGTTTAGAAGTTTATGCTTCAGTCTTTGCCAATGATTTTCCGGCAAGTTACAACTATAGTTATGATCCAACAGTGGAGTACCTGCAGTTCATTGATAATTCCCAGTTTTCTGTTGATGGAGTGCTGACAGACTTCCCTAGCACTGCATCAGAAGCCATTGGTAAGATAATATACCTGCAATGTTCTCTGGACATGCTTCTTCTTTGGTGCAATCCTTCCTTCATTCCATAATAAAAGAGGTGATCTCATAGTTCTCGTATATGAAGATGTATTGTAAGACTCTCTTTTTTACACTTGAGCACAATGAGCTGAAGTCACGTAGCAAGACTTCAAGACTCAATTGTCATTGCCGTCTTCCTGCCCAGTATAAGTACAACGGTGAAAAGGGAAATCACCGTTTCCTCGATGCCTTGAAATGAAAACGAAATTAAAAAGAAAAAAAGAAAAGAATTCTTAGTAATACTAAAGCCATTTGTATTGGTTTTGATCTTCATCATTAACTAAATTTTATGTTGCATTGATGAACAGTTTTAAGTATTGTCACAGTAGTCTTTCGGTGGCATGTTTCCGGTATCATCCGTTTTTTAGGACCCCCAGAAATGCCTTGGAGGATGCCTCTATCTATCCTAAGTACAACAATATTTTGTCCGGAGAACTTGGTGCAGGAAACCATAGAAACACTTCTTGATGACATACACACTGTAGAATGAATCAAAAGTTGCAGAAATTTCTACTTTTTTACTAAATTTTTTTTTCTTAAATTCCTGACTAAAATTCCCAATTCGAGTAGAGTTTTTCTTTTTTGGATACCACACTATATCAAATGGGTTTATTTATTGTTGTTGTTCAAAGTAGCTGACTCCACTTAATGGAACTTAAGAGTTTGTTATTATTGTTGTTGTTCAAGTAGAGTTTTAAAAGAAACATTGTTGAGCCGTAATTTAGGGATACTCACAGTCTTCAGAAATGTCCTCTAATTTCCAGCTTTATGTAATTGATTGAACTGTTATAAGTAGCTACTGAAGCTTCAAACTTGAAGTAATTTTAAAGCTCATTCCACCTTCTCAAAAAGCCCAGAAGGTATTAAATGACTACCTATGTTTGACACAACTTCCAATTCTAAAGCAAAGGGTTTCTTTAGAAGCTTGACTACATAGTTACTAACTCTTCCAGTTCTCTTCCTTGCAGCATGTTTATCAAATAACAAGAATGCTACAAAGCCCAAATCAGGTAAAGTTTATTCTAAGTTCTCTTGGTTCCCTGAATAGATGCATCATTTCCTGCAGCTGCTCCTTTTATTTTTAAAAAGAAAAATACTGTTAGAAATGACAAGAATTTGGCTCAAGTAACAATTTGATACCGTGCTCAGGCCAAGCTTTGATCATAACTCACAATGGTGCTAGCGGAGACTACGCTGGGAGCACAGATCTCGCATATGAGAAAGCAGTAAATGATGGGGCCGACATAATTGATTGCTCGGTCCAAATGACAAAAGATGGAGTTGCATTCTGCTCAGATTCAGCTGACCTTACAAAATCTACTAATGCCATTACAATGTTTATGTCTCGAGCTACCACTATCCCTGAAATCCAAATTCAAAATGGGATTCTTTCATTTGATCTTACATGGAGCGAGATACAGAGCTTGAAGCGTAAGCCTCTTAAACCTACTGCCCATGCTTAGGCAGAGTTCCTTGGATTCAATGCTTTTCAAAGTCCTATTTTCCATTGCAGCACAACTTGTGAGCAATATCCAAAATATGCCAAGAAATCCAGCATACAAGGACAAGGGCAAATTTATGACTCTAGCGGCATTCCTCTCCTTTGCTAAGGCCAAAGCAGTTTCCGGGGTTTTGATTAACATAGAGGTAGATACCTTTTGTTTATGTTCATCAATTTTCTCATTTTCAAAAGAGTCATCTTGATTTACCCTTCATGAAAACCAAAAAGAAATCATCATTTTTATGTTTCATTTTCATATTGAATTAATATTTTCATTACCCACCTCCACTTTCCTCTGTATCGCGGGTTTTGATAAACATAAAAGTAGACACCCTTTTGTTTATCTTCATCAATTTTATCATTTTCAAGAGAGTCGTCATGATTTATCCTTCACGAAAACCAATTAATAATCAGCATTTCTTTCTAATGAATTTAATATTTTCATTCCCCCCCCCCCCTTTTGCTCTGATCTCAGAATGCAAACTACCTTGCTACAACGAAGAGTCTTGACATAACAGATGCTGTCACAACTGCCTTGAGCAATGAAACATTTGACAAACAATCTACTCAACGAGTCCTGATCCAATCAGATGATAGCTCTGTACTGGCCAAGTTTAAGGATATCCCAACTTACCAGAAAGTATTGTTCATCGAAGAGATAATAGGAGACGCACCCAAGCAGCCAGTGGAGGAAATCAAAAGGCATGCTGATGCAGTCACAGTTTACAGATCATCATTGGTTAGGAGTAATGCAGGCTTCACTGTATCTTTCACAAAAGTCGTGGAGCAGATGCACGCTGCAAACATCTCTGTATATGTGTCAACTCTATACAATGAATTTGTAGCCCTTGGATTTGATTACTTTGCGGATCCTATGGTGGAGATTGCCACGTACATAAAGGGTTTTGAAGTTGATGGAATCATAACAGAATACCCAGCAACTGCAAGCAGATACATGAGTAAGTCTCAAAATCATTAGCTATTCTAGACTATGAATTCTTTACCACTTAGAAAAAGCAAAAGCTCCACTGACACCACCCAAAAGAAAGCACACTTAGCAATAGTCAAAGCAGTATGATTTTTCATTGGTATGAAGCATCCAAGTGTCAAGTCTGTGTCTGAGTACCAAGAATTAAGTGAATTAGTTAAATTGACAGCAACCACAAATTTTGTTACACGTGCATGAGGATTACAAGTAGTGACACCGTTTGTAAAAATGCCACAGAGAGTCCATGTGCGGAGATCAATGCCAAGGTTGAACTACCCTTCAGTCCGATACAACCAGGTGGACTGATTCAATTGGCTGTGACAGAAATGCTGCCGCCAGCAGAAGCACCAGCTCCGGATCTCGAGGTTGCAGATGTGGTTGACCCACCATTACCAGAGGTCATTAAAGACAACTCCACTATTCCTGCTGATGCACCTAATGGTCAAAAATCAAGCAGTCATACAAGTGCTGCTAGCATGGGTTTTTCACTATTGGTAATTCTATTGCTAGGTTTACTTTCTGCAGGATGCTAATTTTAGTCAGCCTCGGTGGGAAATTTATGTAACATTGTTGAGATTGTAATTCAATGATGTGGGCTACATTGTACCTTATGATTACAAGTTGATAGAGATTATTTATTTATTATGTTACTATTTAGAGGATTTGCTACAAACAGATCTATGGTAGTTAGATCTGAAAATAGTAAAAGTTTCAATTCAACCTCTATATAATGAGATTGTGTGAGCCAAATGAGATTGTGTGTAATGTTTTGAAAATCATACAGCGGCCCCTTCTTGCAAAAATGTTGTGCCTATAGTATTTTGTCCTTGTTTCTTACTCTGAAAAAACTATTTGACATTTACAATTTCTTAATTGATATGCAAATAGGTAGCAATTATCTGTACCTACCAATAGCTTATTCTTCAGCACTTAAAAAGTCTTTTTCAGTATACTTGAAGGTTAATAGAAGACAGTCAATGTGGTGCTATGTTCCAATACAATTAAGGGTTACTTTGTGGTGGAAAAACATTAGAACCATTCTCAATTTTCATTTCTTTTAATTTTATTCTCAGCTTTTATTTTTCTAATTTTATTCTAAGCTTTCATCTCAGTGCCAATTTTACATTAGGCACACCTTTATTACAAATGGTATGGTAGAATATACATGATGATGGAAATTTAAGAATACAGTGATAAACACTAAGAATATAAAAAAATAACAGAAAGTCAATAATTAAGAATAGTTTTTAGAGTTTTCCCTTGTCATATAAGAAAAATGTGACCACCCATTAATTTTGAGCAACATCCATACCATAATACCATTTTTCCTCAGTTGTGGTAGCTGCTACATTGTACTTATATCTCCCTTCCATCTCTGTCAGCAATAGAGACTCGAGATCAAAAGAGGATATCTACTTAACTTATAATTAATAATTGAGAGGACACATTTTCTGAATTAGAGCTTCATTGCACTTTCAATGTTAACAGCATTTCTCTATTTATAGACATAACATCTTCTGCTCCAACGGAAGCAATTATCTAACCAAGCCAGTCAATACATTAATATTTTTTTGTATCCATTTTCATCAAACAAAAGTCACTTAAATCATAATAAACATGTTACAAATTTTACAATGTGGCATTTTAATAATTTATCTGCAATTTACAATATAGGGAAAAAAAAGGCAAGATACATTTTAAAACAAGGTGCAAATTACGCAAAATATAAGTGATAAAGCATTAATGGTTTAACATTTATATGTTTTTGTATATACAGACAACTTTTCAGTTGACTATCTTCTTTATATATAGCCAACATGACGAAAGCAATTTGTTTGAATGCCCAGAACAAACTCTATTATTTACATATTAATTGATAAGGGAATATATATATATATATTTATCAATTTCATTACTAGAAAGGCAAAAGGAAAAATAGGTAGAAAGGCAACCAACTCTGCAAAAGGAAACAGGCATCTAAGTAGAAAGTAAAAGGAAAACTAAGCATAACTACAATAAGTCTTAAATCTAAATTAATTGCTCACGTAAAGTGTTACCTTCACTTACTATTCTTCATGTTCTTCAAGTCTCATCTGCTCCATCTTATGCATCAAAAGGTTCAAGTGATTGATACGTATTCTTCTACCCCATCCCTCATTTGAAGGCAAAGCAGCTTCCTTTCTGATCTTCAGTGCTTGAATAAACCCTTCTGCACATCAATAAGGTTGCACACATTCAAATAATAAATTGGAAATCTAGACAGCAACACCTGTCTCTCCATTCTGATCAACGTTTAACCAACGGTCAGAATTAGAAGTTGAATGAATAAATAGTAAAGATTTCATTAAGTGTTTTAAATGAATATTCAATCTCCACGATTCATCCATTAACCTTCTGATCCTGGTCGTTTGGTAGATGTGGAAGCCCCTCCACTAAAGGAACATAACAGCTCTCACAGAAATATGCTGAAAGCCAAGGAGCTGCAACACAAAAATGCTTGAGATATTCAAGGATAACACTGACACTGAATCAATTAATCATATCCTCAGCCTGTTACCATGTGTTACTGCTGGTCCTCTCGAGGGGCATCTTTGAGCTCCAGAACAGAACACTGGCAGTACACCTACAGCTGCTACCTTTCCATGAGTTACAACTCACAACAAATAGAAAAGGGAAACTACCGTTTTCCATGTTGTCAGTTCTTGTAAACCCCCCCCCCCCACCAAAAAAAAAACAGAAGGAAAGAGAGTCATAAGGTGTCTATTTCCTTCCCTTTGTAAAAGATAAAAGATAATAAGTAATGAGGATATCCATAAGTATTTATAAATTGCACTAACAAAATATGAAAACTGACATTTAAGGTGGTTCTGATACTTATAATGCAATCCAAATGGAAAACCTAAGAAGAATTATGAGTTGGTTGTGATTGAAAGAAAGATGTAAATCAGAAAAAAAACTTGGAGTAAGATGACAAAAAATTATCTAAATTGCTTTTCCACTCGGAGGATGTTGTACTCATTGAGTGGAACAGCTTGGTTCATATAGTCAACCCCATTTAGTATGACTTAAGACTTGTTTGTCATTGTTGGTAGTGGTGCAGAGCAAATACACCAATCTTCTCCCATCCTCAACAGCCCCCCCCCCCCCCAAAAGAGAAACAAAAAAGGAAAGAAAGAGGCCCCTTAGGGGGAGCAGTTTCTCCAGAAAAGTGGCAGTTCCAAATAAAACGAGAGAGAATCTGAAGCATTCACTTGGCATCAGTATTGGTTGCGACCATATCAATATCTGACAATATGTATCAATATTGGATATATTGAAAAAAAATTCTAAATATCATAAGCTAACAGGCAATATCAAGCATATCACCAACAAAACAACATATCACGATTTTGCCGCAATACAAGAGCCTAATAGCAATACACGTTGGGTGATATTTGGATCTATGCTTGTCATAGAAGCAGTTGACATGCAACAGAGAATCTGTGGATTTCCCCATCATTGTTGCACATCTCATCAAATTAAACAAGCTTAAACAAGTCTAGCTTAGAGAGAATTTTTACTTTTTCACAGGAAAAACACAATAAAAATGTCTTCTATTCAACGGAAGACATGGACTCGGATGAGCCTTCTCACAGTAGCAAGACAAAATATCCTTGAACCACCATCTACAATTGCCGAATTGCCCAGGAAGGTGAGAAATCGAGGCTCAGATCAAACTATGATCAGGCAGGGCAAAAGGCATGCAGTGTCAGTGGCTCACAAAACAAACAGTTGCCCACAGGGAAAAGTGGATCTCTCACCCAATTTCCATGGACCCTCATATGTTGCCATCCCAAGATGCCAGTATTCCCCTCTGCCTACTTACCTGACTAGATGGTTTCAAAGTCCAAAGTCAAAATCATCACAGCCTCATATCATCATATATACTGCTGCTGCTTCTGCTGCTGTACACAATATGCGTACCCACATGCAGATAGACAGATAGAAAGACATACATATACATATATATATATATATATACACACAGAGAGAGAGAGAGAGATTTTGCATGCTTTCCTGTCCACTTAAAAGGTAGGAACCATCCTCCATTTATAACATGGAAATCATTGGTACTAAGGATCGAAGACTCCTGAGAGAACCTCATTCCTGATATAAAATCCATAACTCCAATGCCCTAATTAAAGGAGGAGGTGGAGGTAGAGGCTCAGTTCATGCTATAATCAGGGAGGGCAAAAGGGATGGAGCATCAGTGGCTCCCATAACAAACAGTTGCCCAAACTGAAATTGGATCTTTTGCCAATTTTCAAGGACCCTACCATGTTTTCACGCCAAAACACCACCACATCCCTTTGCCTACATGCCTGAATAGCCTGAAATTGGATTTAAGTTCGTCATAGCCTCGTCATAGCCTGAAATTGGATTTAAGTTCGTCATAGCAGTGCTGCTTTTCTTTAGGCAAGGGGAAGAGTGTTACGCCTCTCATAAACTGGTTTAACCTTTATTTAGAAAAATCGCAAAAGGCGTAAAACCATGGATGAAAATATCTCCATCAATCGTAGTTGTATCAATATCGAATATATCAGACAATATGTATTGTTATTAGATATTTCGGAAGAAATAATTTTGAAAATCATAAGCTAATGAGATAGTATCGGCCAATATATTATGATATATCATCGATACACTAACATATTGTGATATTGTCATAATATCAAGAAACATTGGTATCGTACCCCCCGATACTGATATTTCCAAATAAGTGCCAGTTTCGAATAAAACAAGACAAAATCTAATGCATTCACTTGGCATCAACATCAACCACAGCCATATTTGCATCGGACATATTGATATCATGTATATTTGAAGGAAAAAAATATAAAAATTGTAAACTGACAGGCAAATATCAGTCAAATATCAAGTATATAGCCCGATATTTTCATATATGTTTGGCATTGAATGCAATAGAGAAGTTGAGGCCCTTCCCAACATTGTTGCATGTCTCATCAAATTAAGCAAGCTTAAAGTCTAGCTTACTGAGAATAAAATGTCTTTTATTCACGGAAATCATGGACTCTGATGAGCCTCATTCTCACAGTAGCAAGACAAAGAATCCTTGCACCACCATCTCAAATTGCCAACTTGCCAGAGAAGGTGAGAAATCGAGGCTCAGATCAAGCTATGATCCAGCAGAGCAGAAGGCAAGCGGCCTCAGTGGCTTGCAAAACAAGCAGTTGCCCTCAGTGAAAACTGGATCTCTCACCAATTTTCATGAGACCCTCAGGTGTTGCCGTGCCAAGATGCCAGTATTTCCCTCTGCCTACTTGCCAGAATAGATGTTTCAAAGTCCGAAGTCTAAATCATCACAGCCTCATATCATCGTATATGCTTCTGCAAACACACACATGCACACCCACACACAGATAGACAGATAGATAGATGGGTGGTAAAGATGCACACACACACGCGCGCGCGCGCGCGCAGGGAGAAAGATTTTCCATGTTTTCCTGTCCACTTAAAAGGTAGGAAACATTCTCCATTTGTAACATGGAAATCAATGGTACCAAGATTCGAAGGCACCTGTGGAAACCACATTCCCAATATAAAATCCATGCCTCCAATGCCCTAATTAAAGCAGGAGATAGAGGTATAGGATCAGATCATGCTATAATCAGACAGGGTAAAAGGCATGGAGCATCAATGGCTTCCAAACAAACAGTTAACAGAACTAAAATTGGATCCTCCACCATTTTTCAAAGAGCCTAATATGTTTCCCCACCAAAATGCCACCATGGCCCTTTGCATACATGCCTGAATAGCCTGAAATCGGATATAAATTCGTCATAGCCTCATAACATATCAACAATGCAGTGCTACTTTCCTTTAGACAAGGGGACAAGTGTTAGGTCTCTCATAAACTGGTTTGACCTTAAATAAGAAAAACTGCACAAACTATAAAGAGATAAAAATGCGTAAAATTATGAGAAGGAAAACAATAAAAACCTCTTAAATGTATTTTATTTTACAGACAGTGGAAATCTAATTTTCTTGTCCTTGAGACTCGTGATGTTTATTAGAGGTTTCTATTGTTTTCTACAATTCAGTCCTGATTTTTGGATAAATAATTATAGAATTCTACTAAGACAAAATAAAACTAGAAATCTCTATAAGTTTTTCACAATTTTAATTTCCATAGTTTTCATCTTTGCTAGCCAAACAGAATTTACTTTTTAAAATCATTCAATTTTAATAAGTTTTACATATTAAAAGGAGGACACCAAGCACACGAAACATGGATAAAAATATCAGTATCGGTATTGGTCATGGCAGTATCAATACCAAGCATATCGGACAACAGCATCAGTACTGTATATATCAGAAAAAAAATCCTAAAAATCGTAGGCTGAAGGGACCGTATGGCTGATATAAGCAATATATCACTGAGAAGGCAACAAATCATGCTATTGTCGCAGTGTGTATATATTTGCTGATATTTACATCAATGCACCGAGCATGTCAACGAACCAGAGCACCCAACAAGCTTAACCTTTTTAGTACATTTGGTTGCTGGAATGGAATAAAATGGGAATAGAATAGTTATTCCCAAATAATAGAATAGGATGGGAATAAAGTTAAAATTATTATTACTATATTTGGTTGTTAAAATAGAATAATGTAGGAATTAAAATTTTAT
>JAODPA010005939.1:0-13897 GCA_025585075.1 Nepenthes mirabilis | reverse complement strand
GTTATGAAATTATAAATCTTTAGATTGCATCTCAGGTTTGAATGAAGAAAAGAAATTTTTGTGCTCATTTATTTATCCTAATAATAAATTATATGAGTTAGATTTGACGACGACTTTTGATGGTATTAAAAGTCGGGTCGTCACAGTGAAGGTTCGTACTGCTTTCAAGTCTTTCCCTCTATCTTCTTCCGTTGTTACTTCAATGGAGAGGTCGTCATCGTCATCTGGGTCAGAACCTTCTTCCGAAGAGCCTGAGATCAGGACCCATGCCTCTGGGATCCTTGGCGCGGCTGCGACCGGCACAACGGCAGTGGAGGGATGTCATTCGGAGGCCACCATTGTGGGTCCAATATGATTTTTGAGGGCACCTCCAGGCTTTGAGAAGGAGGAGATGTCCACCTCCTCGCGGAATCGTATGCCCAGGAGGGTGGATCCTTTGCTTCGTCAAGTTGCCAGGGCCATCGAAGGCGTTAAAACTGGGGTGCAGGTTGCAGTCGGAGAGTTAGAGCAATTGAGGGCTCGCGCTGCACATTCTGAGAAAGCGTGGGCTGAATCAGAAGCGAGGGTGTCCAGGCTTGCCAGTGCCAACGTGCAGGCCCAGGCCCACATGTTGGCTCTCCAGGAGGAGCTGGAGCAGCTGCGGCTATAGTTCGGAGAGGAGCTCGCATGGATGGGGACTGAGCTGAGGTCGAGGTTTCTGCCGGAGGAGGTCGGTCCTATATTGGAAAGGAACTTCCAGAATGGCATCCGTCTCAGCCGGAGATTAGTCTCCCTGGAGGATCCGAACTTTCGCGTTGACATCCTGGACTCTTGAAACTCTAGTGCCCTGACACACGCAGACCTGTTAGAGTATCCTGCTCCAGATCCTTCTAATCTCAGAAGGGGCCGTTAGTTGTATTTTGCGGCCGCAAGCTACTGTAAAAAAGAGTCATTAGTGATCATTATAATGGAACTTAATACTTAGCTTCTCCGCTTATTTTCCATTGCTTGTTGTGTTTGAATTGTCTATTTTCTCTCTTGTGCGCCTGTCTTGGAAGTGCCGCCGCCGACATCCCTGGCGATCAAGATTATCACATTAAATACAGGTGTGATAGCGGGGATTTTTTTAGGCGATAATGATCAGCAGTCAGACAAGAGGTCATGATTGGCCGTTGCTTGGGACCCGCGACACTCCTGTTAAGCTAGCACATGGCCTGGACATTTAGCGAAGGTGTCGTTTTGGGTTTTCCTGTGCAGTAGCACCCCATTGTCTATTTAAGTGACGTCTCAGCAAAATCCCTTCTTCTTTGTACCTTTTCATGCTGCAACTTGTCCCAGAGTGAGTGAGAGATGGTCAAGAAGAGAGAAACCGCTTCCTCTTCGTGGGTTCCCAAGTCGGGCTACCATAGGGTAGATAACACAGGTTCTGTTTTGACAATGAGTGCCATTGCTGCTCTGATGGTGGACTACGGGATCCCCAATGATTGGGCTTATCGTGCTCCTGGCCCTACAGGTAGAGCCAACGCCCCTTTAGATGGCTTCGTTACCGTTTACGAGCACCACCTGAGAGGGGGGCTTCGTTACCCCACGCCATGCGCTCTATACATGCTGGTTAAGCCATTGGGTGTTCCTGTGACTAGACTTCACCCCAATGCCCTTAGTTATCTGGTTTCACTATGCATCTTCTCCCACCTTTATACTGGTGTGTTCGATGCAAAGGCGGAGAGAGTATACTGGTGTGTTCGATGCAAAGGCGGCGAGAGTGATCTTCCATTTCACGGAGTCGGAGGATTAGATCTCTATGTCTCCAAGAACTGGTTTCCATTTCCGAGGGACCAACTCTGATTTGGTGAAGAACTGGAAAGGATGCTTCTTCTTCCTGCAGGAGCCTTCTGACTCAAAGCTCTTGCGTGAGTGGAGCCCGATCTCAGAGTACGTTCACGGGAAGGTGTCCTTAGAGGACATTAAGGATACAGCGGAGTTGGTCACCACCGTTAACTCCCAGATGGCGACATTCTCCGTTTAGGGCTACTATTTGACGTCCGTCATATTTGAGGCCTTCGTCTGGCTGGGGCGTCGCTGGCCCTCCAAAGAAGAAGCCCGAGGATGTCGTGATTCCTGAGCTGTGAGGAGAAGACACTAAGGAGAGTTGCTCATTGTTGGAATCGTCTTCAGATGAGAAGGAGGTTAAGGCTCCACTAAAGAGGTTGAGGGAGGCCAGAGGTACCTCCACCTGAAGATCACAGAGGTTGGCCGTAGGGTCCACCACACGAGCCCGGAGACTAGTCCTAGAGGTGACGTCAAGCGACAAACCACGGGAGGGAGCCACCGAACCCATTCCAATTCCTGCTATAGCTTTGGCTGAGTACGGCGTTCCAGCAGTGGAGCTTTATTCTGGTGAAGGGTCTTCTGTGGGCTCTTTTGTTGATCTGGAGCCGCCAGAGACGATCGCTGAGGGTGCTCCGATCGTAGAGGGCAGCGCGTTAGTTCCTAAAGAGCTAGAGGGAAGCTCTCGTCAAGGCCAGTACCAATTCTGGCAAGATCTTTAGAGCTTGCCGGACCTCCTACTGGGCCATTTTTGGAGGCCAGCATCCAAGAGGATGCTCTCGTGAGGTTGGAGGTTGAAGTCGCATGGGAGGCCAATCCGCCAGGTGCTGAGTTGACTTTGGAGACAGCTGCTCCAAACCATCAAAGCACCACAGAGGTTGCGGCTGAACATGGGGAGCCCCCAGGCTTATCTGCATCAGGAGACTTAGCCTACCGTCTGGACGCAACTTTCGCTCAGGTGTAGTCGTCTTGAGCCAAGCATTCATCTGTAGTCCGGAGTTCTGAGAATTTTTGACCGTCTCCCCTCCCATGCAAGTTCCGGGGGAGGTTGACTCTCTCGACAAGTTGGCCGCTTAACTACATTAGAACTTCAACCGTGGGCGGGAGATTGCCCAGCATATGAGAGTCAAGATTGCTCTCCTTCAAGAGGAGAGTGAGCGGCTGCAGGGAGAGAACAGGCAGATGCAGGAGGAAATCAAGCGCTTGAAGTAAGACAGCGGCCAGCAGGCACTGGAAGCTGTACGTCTACGGCGGGAGGTCAAGCAGCTGAAGGAGATGGTCACTGCTCTTGAGGATGACAACTCTCGCCTATCCAAAGTTATGAGGGCACGTCTCACTTCATCGGAGGTGAACCTTGTCCTGGAGTCCAGGTTTTAGAACGGCATCCGCCTGTGCCGCAGGATTGCCTCGCTTGTGCTTCCCGACGTTCTGGAAGGTGTCTTCCACCCAGGCAACTCTGGGGTATGTGACAAGTCTCGCCTAAGGAATTTCCTTGAAGTGGCCAGTCCATCAGATTCTCGTGAGTATCTTTACTTGTTTATATTGCTTCCTTCCTTTTTCGCCACTTGTCAGTGCTTTGTAGAGATGAATGAGAAGTAGCACCTTTTTTACATTCAATGTCTTCAAGTGTCACTTTAGAGATAGTATCTCGAGTTTAACAGTTAAGTTTGTAAAGCTATTGTCACCAAGGCCTCGATCTGGCGCCTTCTTGCATTGTACTCATCCTTCGTCAGAAGGTGTCGTCGCAACTTTCGCATTTAATGGGAAGCTCAATCTAATAATGGGAAGCTCGATCTAATAAAGTGAACGTCGTCGCAAGTCTCGTGGAGAGTAGCTAGACTCCGAGTCTAGACCTTTTCGCACGTGGTACTTGTATTAGGTGCTTGGCCCCCGCTCAGCGCGTCGTCGCTATCATGTGCATGGTCCTAACCCACGACCATTGTAGATTAAGGGTGCTCTCTTCTTCGGGAGAAGGTCGCTGCACGCCTACGATTTTTGCCTCCTAAGGTTTTGGTGGCCGTAAGTTGGGGACTTCAAAAGCCCCTAAGCTTGGTGTTTTGACTGCCTGGGTCATTTGGTACAGGACTGTGGTTCCTTGGGCCACATGGGCCCCATTGTGTGGAGCCGTGGTTTAGTGGTGACCACTTTTGGGTCGTTCGGCGCAAAGCCAAGCTAGCGGGCCGCTTAGGACCATTTCAACGTAGAGTCAAAATCCAAATGTGGCTGCTTTAAGGCCGCTTGACGCATAGTCGAGGCTCGGACAAGACCGCTAGTGGGCCACTTGGCATGAGGCCAAGGTTTTTGGGACCGCTTCGGGCCACTCGACACGGGGTCATGGTTTTGAGGAGGTCGCTTTCGAGCTGCTTGGCACAGAGCCAAGGCCTAAGGGGCCGCTTATGGCCTCTCAATACGGAGTCAAGATTTTGAGGTGGCCGCTCTCAAGCCGCTTGGCATGGTGCTAAGGTCTCATTTTACGGACGAACAATAGTCCTCCCGACTTTGGGGCAATTTAGGTCGTTTTGTTTTTTGGAATGCCATGCATGCAAACACTCATATGAATGAAAATACAGGCTAACAGGAATGACCAATTTTATTAAATGAAAATACAATGCATATACAAACATTCCCATGGTGTGCATGTACGTCTTACCTCGGCCAACGCTGGGTTACTGGTAATATTTTTTCAGGTTGGCGGTGTTCCAGGTCTGAGAGACCAATTTATCGTTCTGAGCGCATAGCTTGTACGCTCCACTCTGAAGGATTGCAGAGACGATGAATGGGCCTTCGTAGCCAGGGGAAGTTTGTTCTGCTTGCGGCTTTTCCCATGGCCTCTACGCTCCGAAAGACCCAGTCCCCAACCTCAAGCGGGCATGCCTTCACCGGCTTATTATAGTACCATGTGATACGCTGTTGGTAGGCTGCGGTCCTCATGCGGGCGGTGTCTTAAACCTCTGGGAGCAAGTTGAGGAATTCTCTAAGTCTCTGAGAGTTCATGGCCGGATCGAAATATTCGACCCGCAAGCAGGGTAGCCCCACTTCAACGGGGATCACGGCTTTAGCCCCATAGCAGATGCTGAATGGTGTCTCTCTCATTGGTTCCCACGAGATTGTTTTATATGACTAGAGCACCGCTCATCGACCCACGAGCCCCCTGCATCTTCCAACTTGGTCTTCAGTTCATGCAGTAACATACGGTTGGTGACTTCGACCTGTTTGTTTGCTTGACGATATGCTACAGATGTATGGACCAACCTGATCCGTAGACTTGCATAGTATTTGGTGAATCGTTTGTCGGTAAATTAGATTCCGTTGTTGGACACTATGATCTCGGGAATTCCAAAGTGACAAATGATGTTTTGATGGAGGAACTCTGTCGCGTTCTGCACAGTGATTCGAGCAAGAGGAACTGCTTCTATCTACTTGATGATATAGATGATGCCGACAATGTGGAGTCTCCTTTGTCGAGAAGCTAAAAGTAGCTGTCCAAGGATGTCAAGCCCCCACTGTGCGAATGGCTATGGGAACTTGATGCGTACCTGGATCCGACTTCGAACAGATTCAGATTCTCTTTGATGGATTGAGCCGGCTCCATTCACTGAGTGCGAATCCTGCACACCACTAAAGCAAACAAGAAGTCAGCGTTAACGGCGGGATGTAATCCCACCGAAAATACTCCGACGCTCAAGTCAGTAAAACTGTCTTCAAGGGGGAAGAAACTAAAATTGAGGGAGAGTGAAGGGAAAGAGAGTGTTTTGCTCCAGATGTCAGAGAGACGCAAAGCCTTTCTCGTCTCTGGATGGTGGGAAGGTAGAGAACGGCTGTAGAGACTTGTCTGTTGCCTTGGAGTTTGATTGTGTTTGAGTGTTTGGCCGCTGGGAGCCAGAGCCTGTTTCTCAGAGCACTTAGGTTTTTTTGTGTGGATGCGGACGTACCTAGAATATAGATTCTATGGTTTATTTTATGGCTGGGAGAGTGATCATCCTTCTTTGGAAGGCGTGATCACTCCTGTCTCTATCTTGGCTGGCTTGCCTTCTAGAGCAGATGCCCGTTGCTAAGGTGGGCGTGATCTTTTCCTTCTGAGGAGGCCAACCGCTTTTCAAACTAACGTCTTTTCTCTTCAGTGTATGGCCGTTGGGTTACCTTGGCGGGCAAGGAATCGGGAAGATCTGGCACCTTCCTTATTTGAAGGGCGCCAATCTTGTCAATATCCTTCCTGGTGTAAATTGAGATCGTGGGGGACGCGCGGAAAGCTGTGGTTGGCCGTCTAATGAGTGGTGGGCCCAAACGGAGCAGGCCCATCACTGTAGAAAGGCGTCATTTGGGCCCAATGCGTAGGGCGCAGACGGTCAACGTCTTAGTTAACCGTCAGCGTGTTGGCCGCCTTCGTGGAGAACGAAGGGAGAGTGGCTGGCGAGCAACTGATGGGCTGTGGGCCAGTAATGAAAAAGGCCCATTACTGTAGCAAAGCCTCTAAAGGCCCAACCAAGCTGCACAAGGGCGGTCAACATTGCATTGACCGTCCGCGAGCAAGTTGGCTGCCTAGACGGTCAACGCCAACGTTAACCGTCTTGGGCTTTCCAGTTCCTAGGCCCGTCTTCTTACTGGGCCGTCAAAGATGCTGACTGGCCTTCTTGGGCTCCCGTTGACCATTTTTTGGGCCAGCCGATTATTGGTGTACCCATCACTGAAGGCTGCGCAACTCCGCATGTGGAAGGTGCGTCATAGATCCATAAACCTGACAGCTTTCACATTTCTTCACAAATTCCAAGGCATCTCGCTTCATCGTGGGCTAGAAGAGACCCTGTCGTATGACTTTGAATGCGAGGTTTTTTCCTCCAACGTGCGAGCCGCATATGCCGAGGTGGACTTCACTTAGGGCGTACTCAGCCTCCTCAAGGGTCAGGGATTTTAGGTAAGGAGTGGAATATCCTCGCCTGTATAGCCTCTTGTCGAGGAGCATGTACCAGCCTGTTGTCTTCTTGATTCGTTTGGTCTCGTTGGTATTTTTAGGCAATGTTCCATCCATCAGATACTTTCCGTACGGGGTCATCCAGTTGCTGCCCTCATCAATCTACAGCACCTCCTGGTTTGAAGTGTCAACATTGGGTACGGCCAGGGTTTCCTACAGGTCCCTGGCGTACTACTCTAGAGATCTTGCGGCTACATCCCTAGCCAATCGGTTAGCTTTTCAATTTTCGGTTTTAGGCACGTGCTCAATCTTGAAGCGCTCTGTAACGTCCCCGGCGTATCCGCATGTAGATATTATCCAGTTTGGCCCAGGAGAACTTCGCGGCGTCTACAGCCATACGCAGGCCTCAAGGTTTTCTCCTGGCGAACCCCCCACAGGCTCCCAGGACGGGTCTCCCAAAGTGGCGCAGCGGCGGCACAACGTGGCGAGATATTGTCCTCTTTGGCCTGGGGAACTTCACGACGTCCCAAGCCAAACACAGGCCTCAAGGTTTTCTCCTGGCGAACCCCCCACAGGCTCCCAGGACGCGTCTACAAGGGGGGAGGTGTCCATGCCCTTATAAGGACACTTCGTTCCCCTCCTCCAATCCAATGTGGGACCTTACAGTCAACCCCCTTGGGGACCCAGCGTTCTCGCTGGCACACTGAACCGGATCCCGACTCTGATACCATTTGTAACGTCCCCGGGAGAGAGGTGTCCATGCCCTTATAAGGACACTTCGTTCCCCTCCCCCAATCCAATGTGGGACCTTATAGTCCACCCCCCTTGGGACCCAGCGTCCCCGCTGACACACTAGACCGGATCTCGGCTTTGATACTATTTGTAACGTCCCCGGCGCATCCGCATGTAGATATTGTCCGCTTTTGCCCGGGAGAACTTTGCGGCGTCTCCAAGCCTACAGGTCGCAGCCTAGGAGAGTTTCACGGCATCTCCAAGCCTACAGGCCTCACGGTTTTGTTCCTGGCAGACGGCCTAAACCGCCCCCAAAATGCGTCTACAAGGAGGGAGGTGTTCTGCCCTTATAAGGACACTTCGTTCCCCTCCCCCAATCCAATGTGGGACCTTACAGTCCACTCCCCTTGGGGACCCAGCGTCCTCGCTGGCACACTGGACCGGATCCCTGCTCTGATACCATTTGTAACGTCCCCGGCGCATCCGCATGCAGATATTGTCCGCTTTGGCCCATGAGAACTTCGCGGCATCTCCGGCCATACGCAGGCCTCAAGGTTTTCTCCTAGCGAACCCCCCATAGGCTCCCAAGACGCGTCTCCCAGAGTGGCGCAGCGGTGGCATAACGTGGCAAGATATTGTCCTCTTTAGCCTGGGGAACTTCACGACGTCCCAAGCCAAACACAGGCCTCAAGGTTTTCTCCTGGCGAACCCCCCATAGGCTCCCAGGACGCGTCTACAAGGGGGAGGTGTCCACGCCCTTATAAGGACGCTTTGTTCCCTCCCCCAATCCAATGTGGGACCTTACAGTCCACCCCCTTGGAGGCCCAGCGTTCTCGCTGGCACACTGAACCGGATCCCTACTCTAATACCATTTGTAACGTCCCCGGCGCATTCGCATGTAGATATTGTCCGCTTTGGCCCGGGAGAACTTCGCGGCGTCTCCAAGCCTACAGGCCGCAGCCTGGGAGAGTTTCACAGCATCTCCAAGCCTACAGGCCTTACGGTTTTGTTCTTGACAGACGGCCTAAGCCGCCCCCAAAACGCGTCTCCCAGAGTGGCACAGCGATGGCACAGCGTGGTGAGATATTGTCCTCTTTGGCCTGGGGAACTTTATGGAGTCCCAAACCATACAGAGGCCTCAAGGTTTTCTCCTGGCGAACCCCCCACAGGCTCCCAGGACGGGTCTCCCAAAGTGGCGCAGCGGCGGCACAACGTGGCGAGATATTGTCCTCTTTGGCCTGGGGAACTTCACGACGTCCCAAGCCAAACACAGGCCTCAAGGTTTTCTCCTGGCGAACCCCCCCACAGGCTCCCAGGACGCGTCTACAAGGGGGGAGGTGTCCATGCCCTTATAAAGACACTTCGTTCCCCTCCCCCAATCCAATGTGGGACCTTACACGCTCGAAGTCTTGGATCTGGGCCTTTGCCCTTGCCAAGTACTTCGCATGCTGGGGGTTCGACGCCTCGAAGGTTCCTTGAATTTGGTTGACAACGAGCTCTAAATCACTGTGCATGACCAGCAACCTGGCAGAGCACTCCTTTGCTAGATGGAGTCCTACGCAAAGGGCCTCATATTCTGTCATGTTATTAGCAGCGGGAAAGGTCAGTGCCACAGAGTACTTAATCTCTATGCCGACTGGAGTCCGGAGCATGACTTCGGCTCCGCTGCCTATCTGGGTGGATGACCCGTCCACATTCAGGGTCCATGTTGGAATGTCAGGAAAGTCCATACTCCCCGAGCCGTATAGGTGGTCTAGACCCGGGGTCGCCGCTTTGACGATGAAGTCCGCTAGGGCCTGACCCTTGAGGGCCGGCCGCGGTCGGAACTCCATGTCGAATTCTCCGAATTCTACAGCCCACTTAACCAGTTGCCTGGAGGTTTCCAGCTTCTATAGGATCAACTTCAGGGGTTGATCAATTAGAACGACGATCCGGTGAGCTTGGAAGTAGGGCCGTATCTTCCGTGCTGAACAGATGAGTGTCAACACCATCCTTTCAGCATGCGGGTAGCGGGTTTACACATCTGTCAGTACCCTACTCACTAGTACACCAGTCGTTGCGCTCCGTCCTGCTCTCTAACTCACACGGAGCTGAGTACCGTGTCTGACGTAGCCAGGTAGAGATATAGGTCCTCGCCCGCAGACGGTGAGCTCAGGAGAGGTGGGCTAACGAGTTATTCCTTTAGCTCTTTGAAAGCTTCTTCACATTCTTCAGTTTAGCGGAATCCGGATGATTTTATCCCTCTAAGCGCCTTGAATAAGGGCAAGTATTTCTCTGCAGACTTGGCTAGGGATCGCGAGAAAGTTGCCAGCCATCCCGTGAGCTTCTGTAATTTCTTCATCGTTCACGGAGGATTCATGTCGATGATGGCCTTGATCTTTTTTGGGTTCACTTCTATACCGCGTTGTGACACGATGAAGCCTAAGAACTTCCTGGCGGTCACCCCCGAATGCACACTTGGCCGGGTTAAGCTTCATCATGTGTGCCCGGAGGATCTAGAAGCTCTCCTCTAGGTCACAAATGTGGTTGTCGGCTACCCGACTCTTTACGAGCATGTCGTTGATGTGCACCTCCACGTTCTTCCCAATCTGAGTTTTGAACATTTTATTTACTATGCGCTAATAGGTTGTCCCGACGTTCTTGAGGCTGAAGAGCATCACCTTGTAGTAATACGTCCCTTGGTCGGTCATGAAGGAGGTGTGCTCCTCATCGTCTGGGTACATTCTAATCTGGTTATAACCCGAGTAGGCATCCATGAAACTCAAGAGCTCGTGTCCGGACGTGGAGTCCACAAGCTAATCGATCCGAGGAAGAAGGAAGATGTCCTTTGGGCAGGCTTTGTTTACATCGGTGAAATCCACACACATCCGCCACTTGCTGTTTCTCTTCTTCACGAGCACGACGTTGGATAGCCAGTTTGGATATTGGACTTCTCTAATGAATCCAATGTCCAACAGTCTCTTCACTTCCTCCCTTATAGCTACCAGCTTCTCAATAGAGTGGTTCCTATGCTTTTAACTTACAGGCTTATGGTTGGGATCAAGGCCTAACTTGTGGACCATTACTCCGACTGGTATCCCGGGCATGTTGATAGGAATCCATGCAAACACATTGGAGTTCCTCCACAGGAAGGTGGTCAGCTGGTCACAGTCAGCAGGAGGGAGAGAGCTACCCACATGTACGCACTTTTGTAGCTCGGCAAGATCCAGAGAAATTACTTCGGTTGCTTCTCCTGACTGGGCTTGTTGCAGCGTGGCTTCGTCGCGGAGATCTAAATCTTCATCCAGGCAGTCTGGCACTGCTGGAGCAACTTAGAATAAGTAGCACGTCCGTCCCATCACCTGGTCCCTGAGCACCTCTCTTATGCCGCACAGGATCAAAAACTTCATCTTTAGATGAGGAATCAAAGTAACAACCCCGAAGGCTGTGAGGAAAGGTCTTCCCATGATGGCTTGTAAACAGATGGTAGATCGATGACGAGGAACGTTAACTCTCATGTGGTGATGCGCGGGTAGGTTTCCATTGTGATCTCCAGCTGGGCTATCCCCTGTACCGGTATAGGCTCGTTGTCCAAGCCATATAGAGGGCTATCGGCCGCTTTCATTTGGTTTCACTTCAGTTCAATCTTAAAAAAGGCACTAAGATATAGCAAGTTTTGAGAGTTTCCATTATCAATGAAAACCTGTTTTAGTTGGTAGTCAACCGTACCATCCGAAACAATGATGGATACAATAAGGGGATCAGAATGGGGGAAGATTACATGAGTCATATTGTCGCTACTAAAGCTAATGACATTACTCCTATCCCCTATCTTCGCTCTCTTGCTGTTGGAAGTCTGCTCGAGCTGTATCTATATGCTGCTCTTAGCCGACGCAGTTAAGATCATGCTGATCACGCCGGCAGCCGTACATTTCCTGGGAGGCTCGCTTGCCTCACCTTCTAAGGCTGCAGGGGCCTCCACCGAGCCCTTCACAAACTGTTTAAGGTGCCCGCGGGGAATCAGGTCTTCTATTTCCTACTTAGGGTCCGGCGATTCTCTGTGGAATGTCCAAGGCAACGATGGTACTGGCAGTACTTCATCTAGTCACTACCGCTCGGGCCCTTCAGCGCCTTCGGCCACTTGAAGAATTTTTTATCCCAGATCTGCATTAGGATATTCGTGCGGGTATCATTGACAGGAGTCAAGGACGTTGGCCCGTACTCCTTCCTCAATCCCGGCGAAGGACGTTGCTGCTTGTGACTCTCCAGGAAGCAGCTGCTATCGCCGTTCCTCTTCTTGCCAGTGGTAAGTCTGGGGACCTCCGAAGGGCAGTCCACACGCTCGGGACGCTTTGCCTTGTTGGCTTCCTCTGCAAAGATATAAGATCAGGCAATAACTTCTGCTTCTTGGAAGGATTGAGGGCATAGATGTGACATGTGCTTGAAAAAGTCCCCTGCTACCAACATAGCAAAGAAGGCGTTGAGCCTCAACTCATCAGAGAGCTGGGGGATCCGGCACGCCTCAGTACCGAAGCGATTGAGAAATTGCTTTAGGCTTTCCTCTGACCTCTAGCGAAGGCAAACCAGGTGCCACAGCTGCTTCTCCTCTCTCCGACTAGAGGCGAACTGGCTCAGGAAGTTGCCCGCGAGCTCATCGAAGGAGTGAATGAAATTTGGCGGGAGGCCATGGAACCAAAGCAGCGCGTCCCCCCTAAGGGTGACGGGGAAGCACTGGCACATCATGGCCTCGCTCGCTCCCTGAAGGGACAGGTGAGTACGGAAGCAGTTGAGATGATCCATCAGGTCCTTACTCCAATCGTACCCTTCTAGTACGGGCACTTGAACTTGCGAGGGAGTGGCTGGGTCTGGAAATCCATGGTGAAGGGTGACCTTTATAGGTCGGTCGAGGATCGTGTGGGTCTCTTCTTGTGCAGGAGATCTCAAAGTACTTTCACCTTCTTCTCCATTGGTGGCTCAGACTCGTTTCTCCACGCGTTGATAATGTCGCGGAGCTCCGTGTGACCCTGTTGGTGCTACTGAGCTTGTTGGTTGTGGTGGCTTCCCGCGCGAGCGACCACGCTCTGTTGGAGTCTGCGTCCATCAGCCTTCCTTCGCCACAGGAGTTACGAGGGTTACGCCACTCTGGACTCTCCTCTCGCTCATCCCAGCTAGGATGGCTTTTAGCCGTAGACTGGGACCTGTTGCTAGAGGCCACCTAGGCCCCGGCGTCATCAAGCTAGTCTGATGTTCTCCGAGGGGCTCCTGCGCGACACCTTCCCCGTGTGGAGGAGGATGCCTGGGATGTTGGAGGAGCAGCCCCCATCCATGGTGTGCCCGTCCAATTACAGAGGAGTTGGATCACCAACCTCATATCGCTCATGTCCGCTACAAGGCGATGAACGTCGGGCTCTGGTCTGATGTCTACGTGGCTACCCACTGAGGGGTCGTCGCCGCAGGCAACGGCATCTCTTGCCGAGGCACTGGCTTGTGCCCTAGTGTTTTCCATCTTATTGTGAAGGAATGAGTATGAGAATGAGACGCTAGGCTTTTTGTCTCGTTCCCACAAACAGCCCCAATGTTATGACCCGAGTTTCGATTGTCATACAAATTAGGGAGCATTTGGATTCCTTATTGTCTAGAGGTGGTCATGAGCGGATCCGGTTTCTGTCTCTATTAACCTGTGACATGTACAACACAACTAACAAATAAAAGATCAAAGATTCAGCAGGATTGCTCCCACCGATAACACTTCGACGCTCAAGTCAGCGACTTTTCGCAATAAATGGAAAGGGGGCGCATGCTTAGTGGTGCTCGTAAACGTGCTACAAATACGTTAGGAGTACGTGAATGTAGGTGTGGGAGATTAGTGAGCAGGTATTGGGAGGCCTGGCTCCCTGAATGCACCGCAGCGAGTGGCAAATTCTCGTCATCTGAGAAGGCTAAAAGAGTTGGATTTGGAAGATGTTTTTGAGCTTAACTTTCTTGACGTAAATTCGATTGTCTAGGATCCAATCAAATCCCCCTTTCTCCTATAGAAGGGAAGGGATTTTATACGCCCCTTGGTTGGGGGCTTTGGGCGCGAGAATCCCTGTTGTAGGGATTCGTTGGTCGCTGATTGTTATCGACGGTCGCCAGTGTGTCGGTTGTCGCCTTGTAGTGACAGGTAGGCTGCTAGGCGTCGCAGGTTACGCTTAGTCTATCCTTTGCGTTGGGATTGGTCGAAGCACTGTGGGCAGTAGTGTGAGCCATGGTTGGCAGCGCTGACCTTTCCCTCATTTGCTCATTTTCTCTGCATCACCACTGTCACCCGATAGCCGCATTAATGGGATGCAGGCGACGCCCATTGGTAGCGGGTAAAGGCTGCCACGTAGGCCACTCTAGAACGCAGAGTTGGATCCACCGTTTGGGCTGTTGCTCCATGAGTTAGGCTTCAAATCTCTTTCGGCCTTCGTATTGGACCCGACAATAATA
>JAODPA010005928.1:0-13898 GCA_025585075.1 Nepenthes mirabilis | reverse complement strand
AATGTGATATTTTAAAAACAAATACTTTATGAAAAATGTATATATACCGACCCTAGGTAGGTTTTCATTATGGGCAAACGTCCCCCATGTACTAAGATTTTGGTTCAATGATGTCGCAAAATTATATTTATCTTTGCTTTAGCTCGGGAGAAGAAGGACCAAACAAGCTTTTTTTTTTTTGGCTAATTATTTAAGAGCTCTTTAACTTGTTTCTTACTTTAAAAAAAATCTCACATATCATCTTACAAAAATGACTTATTTCATATTTATGTATGATACAAATCTGACGTTATAATATAAATCACAACTCTTTACTATTCCCTGAAGTTTTCTAAAAATTGAAATTTAGTCACACTAAATTGATGATTTTGGACTGATAGATTTGGGATTCACATGCCTGAAATTCACGTGGTGAAAAGAAGTTAGTGAAACGTCATATTTAAAAGTGTGGTTAGATAAAACCTTGGCAAATGCTACATGGCGTCATATATACCCAAAGATATATGTGAGATACTTATTAAGGATATATTCAGATCACTACATAATGCTGATCAACACAAATGGATCTCGACCTCCCCCCCCTTTGCCTCTCAGCCATTTCAGTTTCCCCAAGTTCCAAATATCATTATGATTTTCAGTTCAAATAATCAAGCTGAACTCAAATTGATCCAATTTAATTATCATAAATTTTTAGCTAAATTTGACATATATTCAACCCAAATCAAATTTTAATAAAATATAATTGGAAGCTTCTCCATTCGTATTTGCATTTTTTTCTTCTATTTTAAGAAGTTATTTCTCGTTTTTTGTAATCTTGAAGGATTGAGTGGACAGCTAACGCCTAATTGTAGGGATTAATTAATACTAACTTTTCCACATAGCCCAAGACCTAATATGCCTCCAATTTAAACAGTGCCCACCTCACTCCTCAAACTTACTCCAATAAAATCTGGATTATAATAAAATAATCTTACCATTAAATTCATCATTTATAAATAAATCTTGACACTAAAATACTTAAGGAACTTTTCCGGGCATCAAAATTTGATCATTCACAAATTGGCTAATATCACTAATCATTGCCCCATGTCATGATATCAAAAAGGCCATCCTGATACATAGAGCTCCTACTATGCATAAGATCTAGAAAAGAATAGGATAACTTTTAGATATATTACATATAATCTTACATCATATTATATAAAATAAACATTTTCACAACTAAAAATGGTGACCTTCATTATGTCGAAGCCCCATTCAAAGGCATTTTGATGCATTAAGCTTCATCTATATGCGAGATTTGAAAAATAGTCAAAACTCATTTATACACACTCTTGTATTACTTTGTATGCTAAATTAACATGTCAAAGATGATGGGACCCTCAAAATGGGCATAAAATGCAAGAAAAAATGGTATCCAACACCAAGAACACATCAAACATCAGCCAAATATGGGAACAGTATGACGTATAAAACTCTTGTTATACACAGAATTTAGAGAATAGTGGGACAACTACCATATCGATTATATGTAGTCTTGCCATTACATTATAGAAAAGATATTTTTATGACTCAAACTTGTGGACATCAAATTAAATGACAAACAAAATGTCCTACACAGATAAATGACTTCTTGATGTAAGTTATTCAGTATTCCTATAGTAACCTTGATTTCCATGATCAATGAAATTTCAACTGATGCCTTTGTCAGCAAAGATGAAAGCCATATGACCAGCACCATAAATTACTCTGGCCATCCATCGGAAAAGATAGGCTCGAAGGGGTGGCAGACAGTATCCATCTAACTCCCTCCGTTTCTAGCTTTGGAATCAGACACTAAAGCCTTGACACAAAGGCGCGGCTTTGTATTGATAAGGTCTCCCGGAAGAACTGAAACAGCAGCCACTAATGATCCCTTTGGCACCCCCGAAATAGGTAGCAGTTCAACTAGAACAGCAAGCTGCATATTTTTCTCACCATCAGCACAGGCCTCATATTGATGGAAAGGACATAAGTAGACATGAAAAAGAGTGATGGTAGGGTTATCCCATTTTTTATCGTTATATACTCCACAAGGTTAGTGTTTCATCTAACAACTTGGTCATCTAAGATTATAATAACCCATTAAACTATGTTCGAATCATTTTACAATTCTAACCGTCCAAATTATCGGAATAAAATCTTTACCGTTGAAATACGGGAAGATTATGAACTAGAAGAACTGTAACTGCTCCCAATGAGAAAGGCCAGGAGATGTGTACCTCAGGAGATTTAAGATCGACAACTGAATCTGATACAGCATCTTTAACTGCAGCCGCCACAACAGCGAAGCACTTATTACGGTCGACCAAGGTGGATGGGCGAGAATTATCAGAATCAGTATTCTGAACTTTCACATGTGTCTCCTCAAGTCCCCTTCTGTTATAGCCAACTGCAAACTAATCCGAAGGAAATACAATAAGATCATTGTCACAGGATCAAGAAAATTGAACTGAGGTTTGAGAGCACAAGAGCAGCACACTGTCCAGTGTGCAACTTCTTCATGAATAAGAATTAACATAAAATGAAATATTGGCCAATCTGAAACTGGAACTTTGATACCACGACAAAATTGCGATATGTCTTCATATTGGTTGATGCTTCTCTCATTTATTTTGTTCCATTTCACAAATATGTATATGAATATGTATATACATCTCATAACGAAATGTGTCGCCAGATATGACTCATACTAATAATGACACAACCGATATCGATATTGATATTTTTATCGATAATGGTGAATCATGTAATACAACGAAAACTATCTCTTCATCTCTGGTTTATGAAATGTGGAGACATGAATGAGCATACAGTAAGGCACTTCTGGAATGAGGTAAGATGTTCAGGAACTTCAGTTTCCCAGATAGCCAAGGGCATATATTTATCGGGAAAGTTTATGGTCACCTTTCAACTGAAAAAAATTTTGCCTAACATCCACTCCCTTCCATGCCCCTCGTGAACTGTGTCAAAGCATGCATCTACATTTCTTATGTGTGCACTTGCATCTGCTAAGTCATTCAAAGCATTATTTGGTGCCATAATGCAGGTCATATTGAAACAATAATTAAGTTCCAGCAATCATTCAAAGATATTCTTAGTGTTGAAATTATCTAGGATACCAACAAACACAAAAATGGATTTCAGGAAGATCTAAAAGGAACTTTTTCCAATCTGAATATCCTACAGATCCTCAATAATGGAAGAAGCTGTGTTTTGACCAAGGTGGCCATGCCCCTGTCATAACATTTTGGAAAATTGGAAACAGACTAGCCAATATTATATAAGCATCATGTGCATCCTTTCGGTTATTTTGTTTGCTAAAAAGCCATGTTAAATATGACTGACACAACATTAGTATATGAGTTGAAATTCTTAAATGTTTTACAAACCACTTCATCACTCTGGCCGAGATCTTGGCTTTGAGCCTATGCCCTCCGCCATCCCGTGTCTATGAGAACAGATGGTATCAGACATGCTTTTAACAAAGTGATCCTGCTCTGTCTCATCAAAAGAATGAGCGGATGTGTGCATGCACACGTGCGTGTGCCTGTGTGTGAGAGAAATTCTACTGTGAAAGTAGGTATGAAACTCAGATCAGATATGCAAGCTCAAAATAACAACAGAAAAAAGAAAGTAAACTTGCTACTTATTTCACTCACTTAAGCAACCTACAAAAATCATTTTACCTAATCATAGGAGTTACTCCCGTTATGATGGAAATATGTCCAAATATTGTCAATGACAAAAGGCTACATATGTCATAAATACCCAACTACGTGATGACTTGTGGGATAATTCCATAGGCAGTGGATTTATCAAGGTCTATGTATTCAACAAGCCTAACAAGGAGATTAGGAAGCTTCTTTTCAGAAAAAAACAGCTTGTTAATGAGGGAAAATAGGTTCAAAAGACTGACCAACAAGAAAGAATGACACATAAGGGCAAAAAGGACAGTATATAACTTCGAATTTCTCTCTTCTGAGTCAATGCAACATCAACCGTCAACCATACTTCACAATTCTTGCAAAAAGCCTAAAACAGGAAAAGACTAAGTTCATTGATATTTTCTCCTCACATACATAGACCTTCTAGAGCTACTTGCCCCATGTATATCTTCCAAAATCTGTGAATCTATCCACTTCATGTTCATATTTTGTCGGAATTCTTTTTCAGTAAATCACAACACAATTGGATTTTGTCATTTCTTGTTGGACAGCTATGTTGCCATAACCAAATTTGTTCATAAAATGAAACCCACTTGATTCCAAGATGGGTACCATTTTTTAATCTTCTCCATGCCCCAAATGGTCATCCAAATGCAATTTCCTATCATGTCAGTATCCAGGTATCATAAATGAAACCAGCCCTCACCTTCAGAGGCCTTGAAAGTTCATCTCCCTTGTCATTGACAAACTGAAGTACAAGATTTGTTGCAATGGCCTGCAGTTCCTTTTTATTCGAAATACAAGTCGCTTGGATGGGGAAAATTCGATGACACCAACTGCACAAAGAAACTCCACTTAACTGATGGTAATTGATTGAATGAGACAATATAATGGCAAAACATAAACATAGGAACTACCGGTAATTCTGCCTTTATATCTACTAATACAGAAGGACAAATAATTTTTGTGGGACTTGATTCTCTAGAAGCCCAAAATTCAACCACTACATCCAGGAATAAAATGGAAATGAGAATCTATAATCGTTACAGCCCACAAAATTGATTGACGCCCAGAGCAAGGAGTGGTTGCAAATTTTTTTTCCAATGTAAGTAAAGAAGAAAATGAGAAGCAATTTGTTAATATGGTTAATTATGGGCATTTCTAATACTCTGTTGTCTCTTCTATCATTTTCATGGGAGGTGTCAAGAGAAAGCCTTTTATGTGGCACAGTATTGGCATTTCATACTGGTAATTTTCTTAAGGATGGAATGAAAGGAATATAGGTAGGCATTTATTATAATGGGCGCTTCACTAAACAAATGAATTAAAGGATTTTAGGTAGGCATTTCATACTGGTAATTTGTTAATGATAGAATGAAAGGTCTATAACAGACACTTTACTAGCTATATATGGATGGATTTACCCTTTTTATTTGTCATTAATTTAGTAGATTCAAGATGGCAAATGCTATTTATTTGTCAATTTGTTTATTTGTCAGTGTTGAATGTAGAGCATGACTTTGTTATTGTGGTATCAGTCAGAAGGTCTATGGTCCACAATCATTTTTGGTTTAAAATGCTCACAGTAGTTTCCCATTCGAAAAGAAATAAAACGGTGGAGAGGGGAACTGTTGAATTATCGGTTAATGGTCTGAGTTCTGAAGATAACCAGACATTGGTACATGAGCTTCTTGACAGTAGTTTCCCATTATGGGTTAAAATGCCCACAGTAGTTTCCATTTAGTAATTTGTGGTCCTTGAAAAACTGGGTAGTGTAGACCTACATATACCATAGGTGACTAGAGCAAGATAACCACAATAAGTTGCGAAAATAAATGGCACATAACCTTCTTGACAAACAAAATACTCATGAACTGCCCAGTTTAAGAGAATAATCCTCCAAGTTTCCCAAGTCAGTAAAAAAACAAATTCATTAAAAAATCAATTTACAATCTAGGTGATAACGACACACCAGGCTCCTAGCCAACCCCCCTGTCATGTAACTCTTACCAAAAAATACACTTGTCAGATTACCCATCCAAGTCATAAATCTGCACTTCTAGAATCTTCATTTACCATCTCAAGAATTTCCAAACCCACTCTTCCAGTCAAAAAAGCCTTAATTCTACCTCACACACAGGAGCTCCATAGGATTGGCTAAGAAATATGTTAAAGATTATTGGTGAGGAATTTTCGTAAGTTTCAACAGCAAGCCATTAAGAAAATATAAAAGTAACTCAAATGGTAGATGACTCCTCAAAAGGTCATGCTCTCAATGAGCCTTGAAAATCTAGCCTCTCTAAATCAGAAGAAATGAACGGTTTGTTTGACCCTTGATTTTAGAAGTTGAGGCCCTCGAAATGTTGCAAATGGTCAGTCAAAGCAAGTTTAGAAATGTGGACAGTGCTGATAACCATTTTTCACTCAAGCAAACGTCCCGTAGATATCACAGGAAGCACAAAAGCTCCCATGTAGTCTACAACTCGAGCTCCAATCGCAAGGCCATCGCCCACAGTTACAGTAACCAGCACAAGCTCCTGTTGCACACAGCTACGTAACCTGCTTAATGTTGGGGTCACTCCCGAGTGGCAGTAGTCCGCGGACTCCATTGGTTGAATGGACGAGGACTTTGTGTGAAGCGTCATGTCCGAGAGGACTTGGGGACGAGGACTCCTTTGAAGCGTCATGTCCGAGCAGTTGCTGAGGACGAGGACGAGGAGCCTAAAATCGTAGGCGTTGACTCTATCAACGTAGGCCTGCAGGCGGCCGTTTTTGCAGGTGGGTTGGTCACCCACTTTGATTGGATGTTGCAGCGGCTGCAACTTTCCGATGACAGGCCTGCCATCTGGCACGCCAAGCATGCGCCTGCCATGGCAGGCCTAGGGCGTAGGTCTGGAGACCTACGTCCAGTAGGGTGGGCGGACACGTCACCTTTTGTGTATATATATACAGAAACTTGTTGCCCTTGCGTGCGTGTGCTAGAGCTGGGACATTTTGAGTTCTAAGAGCCTTGAGAGAGCTGTGGGCAAGCCTTGTTGTAAAGATAGAGTGAGATACACTTTGAGAGAGGAAGGTTGTACACTTGAGATTGTTTTCTTTCGTTAGAGCTTGAGTAGTCAATACTTGTAAACAATTCTCTTATAGTACATTCCTTCGTGGTTTTTCCCTTGGTTTAAGAAGGGCTTTCCACGTTAAAACTTGTGTGTTCTCTTTTGTTCTCTATCATTACTTTCCTTGCCGTCCGAGAGCTCTACTCTGTGTGCTGTCCGAGAACTCTGTCCGCTCGGTCACCGTGCAGTCTGAGTGTTTTTTCCCCAACACTTAAGGCCCGTGAAACACCAAGCCAAAATCTTGTTCAAGCAATTTTCAAGCACGCATCAAGCATCAGATCACACTTGAAACTTAAGTAATATAAAAAGAACTAAAAATACAATATTTTGTCAGAGAGTTTGACAACCAAAAAAGTCTTGGCAGTTCTCCATTCCATTGTAGCATTTTCTAAATTTTAAACATAATAGAAACAAGTCCTTTCATCTCACTAAAGCAAAAAAGAAATCAAACTCAGGCAAGTTTGGAATTTTGGAATTCTAGTCTCAAAATGACATCTAATTTCAAAAAGGGCTTATTATTATGTCTCTTTTACTAATTTTTTTATGGATAGAACATCACTATGTTGTTCCAAAATGGGAACATCATGCAACCTATGTCAAGGTATGAGGGAGAATAGAATTCCAACAATCCGATTGTTGAAAAGAAAACTTCACTGAAACATATTTTATCAAAATCATCAAAGGGAAATAGAAAGAACAAGGCAGCAGCAAATACGAAGAAAACTTAAGATTGCAGCTGTTGACATGGTCAAACATCTACAATCCAAACGTCAATATTTACAAAGTAACTTACAGAGGACGTCCCAGAGTTCCACACTCCAAAGATTGAATTATATTAGACGCAATAGAAACAGGGTCGAGAGAACTGTCTCTGGGGAAAGTAAAGAGAAGCAAACCACTCCTCGTAAGCTTTACCAATGAAAGAGTGTACTTTTTCTTGAGAGAGCCTCCGTTTTTATCAGGATACAAATGCACATCTTTTGAAATTTCACCTGTTAAGAGCTAGTCGAAGTTAGCTTATCTTAGTAAAGAAGGGAAGCCATTTAAAAATTCTAATTGGAAACAGAGTCATTTCTGTCCACATACTAACACCACAGTCCGGAGATCTTGGGGCAACACTCCTTCCATCCATGGTTTCAGTAGATATGCCATCAACAGGGCATAACTTTCTTCTCTTAACGACCTTATCACCATCAGATCCATCCGAAAAGCTTCTGCTGATGCAGGATCCAATATGCTGGGAGTACAAGAAGCATGAATTCAAATTCTGTCATAATAGGTTGTATTTACAATGTAAAAGAGAAACTGTCTACACTAATATAACTCATGGAAACAACTCAATGCTGCTTCAGACAGTCCTCGTAAATGCATTGTGTCACTGCAAACACAGGGCACAGAGCCGTCTTTCCATGTTCTCACTCCCAAACCTCTGGAAGTGAACTGTTCCAAATTGTGTATTTAGATACACCTTTCCCCTAATTGCTTCAAAAAGAGTTTCCCAATCAGGCCAATGATAGAACAAAGGAAGGTGGGTATCAATCTCTCAACACAGTAAAGCCAAGAAGTATTTGGATAAAGAGCGGGTTATTTCTTTCCCTTCCCATCTATTTGGATAAACCAAGAAAAACTTTCCCGATCCAAGTCTTTGGGTGATGAAGGGATGACGTCTTTTCCCCTTCCATCAGTTTGGATGAACATAGGTTAACGCTAGGGAAATAAAAATAACAAAAACAGCAGACAAACAATGGAAGAACCATGTCAACTGCAGTGGTTGACTGCTGTGGTTATCTGATTTGATAGTCGTGGTCTGGTGATGGTGGTGGGAAAAGAGAGAAACTTGCAGTCAGTGGTGCTGAGATGATGGTAGGCAATGTTACATTAGGTTAGAACCTAACCGATTGTAGGGAAAGTGATGTACGGAGGGGGGTGAAAGTAGAGAGAAGAATAATAGAAGGGTAAAGACAAGAAATCAGACTAGAGGGGTAAAGACAAGAAAGGAATCAAACCAAGGGGGAGAGAGAAAGGGAAGCACAATTGCTCAATTACAATCAATTTCTCAAATACTCATTCATTCATCAATTATCAATGTCCTAAACAATAGAAATATGGGTTCTTATATAGAGAACCCGATGTCTAAGAAAATTGAAAATAAAATCATAATTAAATAACTTTAAAAGTGGAAAGGAAATCAAATGGTAAATAAAATCAAANCAGAGAGAGAGAGAGTGAGCGGACAGTGGCAAACAACATCCTCCTTTCTATAGCCAAATGGGATGTTACATTTATAGTGAGAGTATAACCAATTGTGGTTAGAACCTAACCGAAAACCCAAAACAGAAAACAAACATGAGGGGAAACGGGGGAAACAGCCAAAGGAAATAAAAACAAAAAATAAAATCCGTCACATTAGGTTCGATTACTATGCCAAAAATAGTCGTCCAGCTTTGGAAGGTGTATAGATGAGTACGTAACAGAATCCATTTATCTCATGTGACAAGCAGGTTAACAAGAATAGTCTACAACGTCAGAGCAATAGAAAGCACCCCTTCATCAATATGATCTCTCTATACCCTTTTCAACCACATTACAGGAGACAAGAATAATCTACAGCATCAAAGACAGAGAAAGCACAAATTCAAATCAAGTTTCTAGCATTCAAGATATTAGGATTTTTGACAAGGATAACCAAGATAAAGATAGTATTTCCTTTAAATACGTTGTTGTTGAGAACTGTGCAATCTACAGCTAATATATTAACTAAATCATCTGGTGTACTACACATGACAATAACAATTCCAATATAACCCCATAGGAAAAATGAAACTCTTATACATAACGTGTACTAGGTCACACATAACATACTACGAATATGGTAAACATGATATGAGTATCAATTGTGTTAAGAGCTAATATATTATTGTTTGGTTTGTCAGCAATTTGAATATGCTTGAACTAAAACTTCGAAGGAGTCTCCTTTTCTCAACTTTGCACTTCATATTATAGAAGATGGACAAACTTCCAGGCCTTTGAAATATCATAGATGTGATGTCATAAGTTACAATAGTTAATAAAAAGCAAGTCAACTGTTTCAGTACAGTCCAGCAGACCAAAATCTTCAATCCAAGATCAAGTCATTTTTAATGCAATTTACCAGCCAGAATTTGAAATATATTGCCCAATTTCGGTTCTCTAGCAGGTTTCCATGTGTGTTCCAAGAACCAAATAACTATAATAAGCATGAGGGGAAATTACAGTGAAATAAGATCCTCAAGTAAGACCTTTTCCAGGATGGACATTGCTTCTTTTGTTGCACTTTTCTCCCTCTCTGGCAAGAAAAAGGAAAAATTTTCATATTCTATGTCCAACTCAAAGAAGAAAACAAAATATATAACATTATACAAATGAAAAGTACACTTATGCCACCAAAACATTTGACTGATTGTTCATTGTTGCTTGAATATCAAAAGCATTTTTCTACATGGAAAATAGCAAAAAATGATTAACTTTGGACACCATTTTCATTTTATTAGTCAAATTTGCCAAACAGAGAGACAAAAAATAATTCTAAGCTTTTGGACAGTAAGTGAGTAACAATCCAAACAAACATGGTAATAAATGTCTCTGTAAGTTGACAATATCCATTGTGTGAAAAATCATGGGCATCTATGTGCGTGAATACATTGTCTCTAAGGAAACAGCCATAGTTGCAAATTTGCCAGGCAAGAGGAAAAAACAAAAACATCATCCTCGCAGCCAAATGTAACTATTTTACAAGCACATGTAAATTACATTGATAGGATATTAAAGGAAGCATCGGCCATATGCAATAATCTAGAAATCTTATTTTATTAGTAAATTTATTTTCGTAAAAAAAAAATTAACTGCCTATAACAAGAAAGTAAAGGCAGATCAAAAGTGCATCCTCAGAATAAGAAACAGAAAATCCCAATGAAGACAAGACTAAAATAGTAAGCTAGATCAGTTTAGACCTTCCTGGCTCCCCAAATGGACCCAAGACTAGCAGAGAAATAAGTGAAATCATTCATGTCTCCAAGAGTTTTCATTCTCAACTAGAGCCAAGCTGATATTTCCTGGCTTCCTGCCTAACTGAACATCCCTTAAGCCAATTGTATTCCCTTTGATTTCTAAACACCCACACCAAAAGAGAACAGCAGTTGGCAAGAGCAAAGCTGCTTTTCTGTCATTCGTCAAGTGTCAAATTAAATTCCCAAGCAACATCCCAGAAAATGAAACCCATGGCTTTTTCTATTGAGGGGGTGGTGGGGGGTCACTTCCAAATGATTTTCCAGGGAAAGAGGTTCACTCCAATGCCTTCAAGAGCAGCAAAAAATAATAGAACAGAGAAAATTCCTTTATTGTAGAGGGTCCACTTCACCATATCTTCCTCCAAACTGGGAATCGCATGCTGCAGAGCAGCAAGCAGCTCATGTAAATCAGAAATGACTAACATACATCAGCTATGAGGTTCCAGACTCACTGATCATTTACCTGTGCAAAATAATCTGGCACCTGCATTCAGCAACAGCTGCTAATATGAAAATTAGATGGAAATTCATCTTTCAACAACAATACTCTGCACCATCGGTCTGGCAAGAAAAACACTTCCCAACTTCAAATTTTGATGAAGCAGAAGAGAAGTCCCAGCCATTCATAATGAACTTTTAAAGGCCCCCACCATAGCTGCCACCATAGCTGCCCCACACCGCTGCCCCACACCATTCGGCTTGGATAATTCTTCCCCAAAGAGCTCTGCAAGAAATCTCCACAGACACTTCTTTAAAGGAGCTTTATTACTTTAAAGACACTGAAATCCCTCTTACTCAACCAACCCACTGGTAACAGCTAAGTGACAATACTCCATTGGATCAAATAAAAATTGCATGATGCATCATTTTGCTCCATTAGAGGTCTCCAACTAATTTTTCACTTTACAAATGACTAAACTCAATAAAGGGAGAAGATAAAAAAATCTGGAATGCTAGATAGATTACTCATAGAGGGTGATCCTTGGTGCAACAAAAAAATCTGCTCAATTGAAACTGAAAGTCAAGGGTTCAAACCATGAAAGCAATCTTTTTTTGTAATGAATGGATAGCCTGCAAACATCTCTCCAAACCCCACAATGGGAGCATCATGCACTACAACGCCTTTTATATATGGGGTAGTCCTCACTATAAGTGTCATTGTCGGCCACTGAAAAATATTCTACCTTAAAGGATTATTTAAAGCTCTAGACTAGTTGATGCGGCTCATGCATTTTGGTAACTGAAAGATCGAAAGTATGCAGTCTTACCCTAACATTGCATGAAAGATAATTCCATGGTTCGAACCTGCTAGGGCTTCTTGGTCATAATGGAGGAATTTTAGCATTGCACCGATGCTCACCCTCCCTATTTAAAGTACTAGATTTTGGAATTGCAATTTTTATTGCTTGAAGCCCGGATTATTTGTTTCCATCTAGGTTGTGAAATGGGCAAAACAAGATGTAAGGAAGAATAACGGCTTTGTGCTACATTCTCATTTTCTTGTGTTCAACATAATGTGATAAATGGTGTAAGGCATAGAACCGCTGGAGTTGAAGGAAAACCTAAACCTTAGGATAATAATGAGCAATTTCCCCACAGTAAGGTATCACTCATGAACAAAAGAAAACAACAAGATACTGATACACAGATTTCATCAAATTCAAATATCTTCCATTTTTTTCATTTTCTTTATCTAGTTAGCTGAAGAAAGGAAGTGGTAATTCCTTTTTATTCTATGCCCATACATTTAAAGCATCTAACAAGCTGAATAGCCTAGGTTAAAAAATAGTCCTTGGCCTTGAAGCATAAAATTCACCCTCGCCCCAAAAACTCTTTTTAAAATTAAACATCAATTCAAGCCCTCCAAGCATGTATATATGCATGACAACTCCCAATTCACATATCAAATCCTCCCAGCACCTCTGAATGCACTTAACAAACAGAGAGCTTCTTGATCACTTCCTGTTTTTTTAAAGTCTTTAACATCCAAGTCCCCTAACTCCAACAGTGCCATGACAATGTCCTTCCTCTTTCTCCGACATGCTTGAGTTTGTTGATTATTTAAGTAATGGAGTCCTTTTTCGCTTCTTTTATGCACTTTTTCTACTTATACACATGGAAACTTTTTTAAGTAATGTATGGAAACTTAGAATCAAGCAATTTTCTCAAAGGTAGTTCAATGCAATTAAATGTTCACCAAGTTCTACCCGTTACCCTAATCATTCCTCAATTATAGTCCAATGCTATTGAGGGTGCACTAATTTCTACTGTTCCACTCACAGGTTGCATCAGTCGTTGACAAAGATAGCATACCAACTGGATAGGAACAAAGAACAACAATAACTAAAGAACAATCAAATGGTTTGGTAATTGAACGAAACCAATTATGAAAAGATTAAATTGACAATCAAATATGAAAAACACAGATAAAACAGGCGCACATAGAATGAGAGAGATTACTTATGGGGCAGGTGATGAGAAAACCAGAATTGGAATGTTGGAGAAGCGAAGAATGAGCTGTGTAATCGAAGCGAGGAATGCTTATGACAGAAGCATGCTGCTCCCACGGTTTCATCGCTTCCCCCACTCCTTTCACCTCTCCTTGCTCATTCACCAGCGTTTCCCCTTCCGCCATTGCAGCTAGCTTTGCACTTGCACCTGCGCCCGCAGTCCGGGTTACCGCAACCTAAAAGGAAATGTTTAGGCCCTCATTCAGGCCGGTCTGCTATTCTTTTGCGGTTCCTTTTGCTGTGTATTTCTGGTTGAGCCGGACGGTTTGAGCAACATTTTGTATGATCTTTAAATTTCTTTTTTTCTTTATGAAAAGGATTTCTTTTTTTTTAGCAATTTATTTTAGAATGCTTGGATACATAATATATGCATCAGGTTACATAATATATTCATCGGCGAAGACTCATTTTTAGCTTAATGTCATAAGTTTAAAATGTTAAGATGGAACTTTTGAAATGAGATTTATTAGATAACTAATTGAATAATTTTTTTTTTAAATAGAAATAAGTTGAATGTTTAGAAGG
>JAODPA010005917.1:0-13898 GCA_025585075.1 Nepenthes mirabilis | reverse complement strand
CCATGGCAACATGACGCACCAGCCGCACACCGAGCTGCACTATCTCCAATCCCCATGGCCATTCGCGCAGTGGGGGCTCGACATACTTGGACCCCTACCCATGGCTGCCGGACAAAGGAAATTCTTGATCGTTGGCATTGACTACTTCACGAAGTGGGTGGAAGCCGTTCCTCTCGCCAAGATCACAGAGCAAAATGCGACGGAGTTCCTCCGCCAAGGCATCGTTTGCCGCTTTGGAATCCCCGAGGTCGTGGTGACCGATAACGGAACCCAATTCACCTGCAAACGCTTCATAAAGTACTGCCGCGACCTTCGCATCAAGCTGGTACACACGTCCGTGGCGCACCCTCAAGCAAACGGGCAGGTCGAAGTCACCAACCGCACGTCGTTGCACGGGTTAAAAACCAGGTTGGAAGACGTAGGGGGCTCATGGACTGAGGAGCTACCGTCAGTGCTATGTTCGTATCGAACAACTGCGAGAGAGCCAACAAGGGAGACGCCCTTCAACCTTTGCTTTGGGGCTGAGGCTGTGGTGCCCGTAGAGATGTGAATGCCAAGCCTGCGGATCGAATGCTTCGACCCGGCCACCAACGAACAAAGGCTTCTTCAAAGTCTGGACCTGCTCTCGGAAGTTAGAGACGCCGCACGACTGCGAACCGCGGCCTACCAGCAGCAGATCGCACGGTACTACAACAAGCGAGTAAAGGCGTGCCCGCTGGAAGTTGGGGATCTGGTCCTTCAGAGCGTAGAGGCGGCAAAAAAGATCGCGAACAGGAACAAACTCTCCCTCGGGTGGGAGGGGCCGTTCCTCGTCTCCGCAATCCTCCGGAGCGGAGCGTACAAGCTACGCGCCCAGAACGGCAAACTAGTCCCGCGGACCTGGAACGCCGCCAACTTAAGGAAATACTACCAATAATGCAACGCCGACCCAGGTAAGTCACACACGCATGCATCATAATGAGTACTTGGACATGAGCTTTATCTTTGATTAACATATTCACTCTTTCTATCATCTTGCATATTCATTTGTGTGAGTTGAGGACACGCATTGCATTCTCAAATCAAACGACCTAGACTGCCCCTAAGTCGGGAGGACAAATGTCCCTCCATAAAACCAGTCCTTGGCCCAGCGCCAGGCGGTACGAAGTCGACCGTCCCAGGACCCCGTCCTCACGCTAGATGGCCTGGGGACGGCCTTACGCATTGTGGCTCCGCGCCAAAAGGCCCAAGCAGCCACCCAGAGACCAAACCCCGTGCTAGACAGCCCAGAGGCAGCCAGCCGTAGGCTGGGATAGAGGACCCAGGCGGTCCATTCAACGGACTTCACGCCAACGACCCGTGCGGTCAAAGCATCAGGCTTGGGGGCTCCCAAAGTCCCCGCTCTGCGGCCAACAAAACCTTAGGGGGCAAAGAGTTGCAGGCGTGCGGCGACCTTCTTAAACAGAAGAGAGCACCCTCAGTCTACAATGGTCGTGGGCTAGGACCTCAACTTGGTGATTATAACGCTTTGAGCAGGGGCGACACACCTCCCGCAATCATACGCGACCGAGTCCTAGACCCAGGAGTCCTGTTACCATGGCCTGACGGCCGCGCTGACCCTTGTTGTGACCCCGGGGGCTTGGTGACGACCTCCGCTCCATCGGATCGAGCTCCCCAAACGCGTGAGCTGTGATGACCTCCTCTTACGAAGGACGAGCACCACGCAAGAAGGCGCCTGGATAGGGCCTTAGCAACGATGGGTCCAAAGAGCCTAGCGTTCAAGCATGAAACATAATCCCACAATTTGAAGCAAATGAAGAAAGCAAGCTACGTTCCACGATTAAGGAAATACCAGTACAAAGGGAAAATGGTCACTTCTCATTCATCTACAAAGAAGAAGTACAGTACAAAGACAAAGGCGGTCTAACGACCCACGAAAACAGAGACTAGTCAGGGAGACTCGAAGGACCGGCCTCCCCGTGGAAATTCCTCAGCCGAGACGCCTCGTCTACCCCGATATTCCCCGGATGAAAAAAGCCCTCAGGAACGTGGGGAGCTGCCAAGGAGGCGATCTTGCGACAAAGGCGAATGCCATCCCAGTAACGAGCCTCCAACGCTACCCGTATTTTCGAAGCAGAGTGTTGACCAACCATGTCTCTGGCAAACCTAGCGACTCTGTCCTCCGAGGCGATGAGCAGGGCCTCCAGCTGCCCCACTCTCTGCCGCAGTTGCCCGATTTCCTCCTGGAGAGATGCGATCTGGGCCTGCCCGCGGGAGGTGAGCCGCTGTCCGCTGGAGATGGCTTGCTGGAAATCCCCGCAAAAGAGGGCAGCCAACGGTCAAAAGGGTTGGCCTCATCTGGAGGCTGCATAGGAAGCAATGTCAAAAGCACTTCCAAAGCACGTAACCAAAAAGAAAGGCCAGATGGAAATAGCCATACCGGAGCAGGAGCCGCGCTCGGAGAACGCGCGGGATAGCCTGAAAAAACCTCTCCCTGGGGCTCAGCTCTTCCACCTGCTGAACAAGGGCTGACTGGAAGGCTGGCTGTCGTAGGAGCTCTCGGGGGCTCTGGCCACGAGGATGCCCCGGCTTCCCCTTCGTCAGCCTGTACCGGATCAGCAGTGGGAGCGACGCCGCCCTCCGTAGGTATGACCAAACCTTCGGGGGGTCTACACTCCGAAATGGGCTCCACGAAGATCGGTGGCGACTCCACAGGTCCCCTGACCTCCGATGCTGGCTCAGGCGCGATAGCAAACAGCCCCTCTGGGCCCTCAAGGACGACGACATCATCCGTCGCCTCTGCAGCGGAGCAAGTGGGTGGATTCCCAGCGGGTAGAGACTCGACCTCGCGAACTTCGCTAGCGGCTAGTCCCGCGACCGAAGTCGACGACGGTTCGGCGGTTTCCCCCTGGTGACCCGTGGTCGCGGATCTCTTCGAAGCCGGACTTCCCACCACAACGGAAGGGCCGGCGACTCGTCTCCTGGACCTCCTCAAAGAAGTCCCCTCGGCTTCCCTTAGCCTCTTAAGGGCAGCCTCGTCCTCGTCGTCGCTCAACGACGACCCCAGCAAGGAGCAACTCCCCTCCTCGGTCTCCCTGGGTGGCGAAGGGGCGGCTGTATCTCCAGGACCTCCCTTACCTGGTCCAGCCATCGCCCAGCCCGCGGGAGATCCCCACCTACAGGCCTCGAACGTAACGGAGGTGAGGTAGTAGCCCTGAATCGAGAAGTTCTCCTCTTCAGACTTGATAGCAGTTAGCAGCTTCTCTGACTCTGTGACGTCCTCGGGAGTTGGTCTCTCCTGGAAGTACTCCGAAATCGGGCCCCACACCTTCGGAAGCTCAGAGTCAGGGGGCTCCTGCAAAAAGAAGAAGCGCTCCTTCCAGCCTTTCACTGAGTCAGGATTGGTGCCACGAAAGCGAAACCTTGCTTTGGGCGACATCGACACCCAATCCTCCGACTCCGTGAACCGGAAGATTATCCTCGCTGCCTTGGCATCGAAAGTGCAGTCGTGAAGGAGAGCAAAAATACACAAGGAAACCAGATAGTGCAAGGCGTTGGGATGCAGCCTTGCCATCGGGACACCCAACGCGTCAACCACCGCGTACAGTAAGCAGCTCGACGGATAACGAAGTCCCCCCCTCAGGTGGTGCTCGTACACTGTAATGAAGCCCGCTGGGGGGGCGTTGGCTCTGTCCAGCACGTCGGGAGCACGGTAACTCCAATCGCAGGGAAGGCCGTAATCGACTATGAGAGCAGCGACGTTCCCAGCAGTCAAGACGGATTTGGTGTTGTGAACACCGTGACGAGGGGCTCTGGGAGCATGGGAAGAAAAAGAGCTTTCCCTCTTTATCGCCATTTATCTCTCGAAAGTCCCAAGCACAAGTAGAGAAGAAGTCGGCAGAAGAAGAGGGAGCAGTTGTCGATCGGTTTAAATAGGCGACGCCAAGCCAAAAGGCGGGAAACCAAAACGGCACCGCCACAGGCGATTGGGACACGTGGTGGCTTCACGGCGCACCGCAGGATCCGAATCGTTCGCAATGATGGCTAGACGCCAGGCTAACAGGCGCGTCCCTTCAGCCGCCTGGCAAGGGTCCATGCTGGCGCCGCCGCATTAAATAAGGGCTCACGATAGCAGAGCCCCTGAAGACGCGCACGATAGCGCAAAGCGAAAAAATGCAACTGAGAAGTAAAAAATTCGGCGGACAAAGTGGGACGAAAAACCGACGACTCTTATTTTGTCAACAAAATTCCATTACAACGGTTGCAAGTAAAAGAGAAGAGCACGACAGTGACAAAAACGGCTAATGGTCCCAGTGGCCAGCAGAAGAGCTTTGAACGTGGTAATCCACCAACTGATCACGAGTTCTGGCAAGCTAGTTGCGAGGATCTAGAACCCCCACGCGGAAGCCTGGATCCTCTAGCGAAGCCAGCCTCCGGCAAAGCCTGACGGCATCAAAGTAAGTCTGCTCCAAGACGGGATCCACTCCCTCTGGCCGAAGCCTCATCCTCAGCTTCGACCGCAACCCGGCCACCTCAGCCTCTTGCTGTTGCTTGAGTCGCTCGAGTTCTTCCTCAAGCGCCAGCGCGCGGGCCTGCACGTCCACGTTGGCGCCCGCGAGGCGAGTGATCCTTGCCTTCGCCCGCAGCGCGGCAACTTCAGCCTCGTGTTGTCGCCTGAGTTGCTCCGCTTCTCCGTCAAGCGCCAATATGCGGGCCTGTGCACCCACGTTGGCACCGACAAGGCGCATGGCCCTAGCCTCCGACTCAGCCCAGGCGCTCTCCAGGTGCGCGACGCGAGCCCTCAGCCACTCTACCTGAGCCGCGTCAGCCCCTCGGCGTGGATGGACTCTCCCGAAACCTGGAGGCGCTCCCCGACTCCGAGAACGGCCAGCGACTGTGGCTTCAGAACGGGCCTCCCCTGAAGTACCGGCACCTGAAGACCCTGGAACGTGAGAGCCAAACTCAGACTCACCAGAGGAGCGTTCCGAGTCGCTGGATGTGTCCTCCATTGATTTCGCGGCAAGGAAATGCGCATTGGAAGATCAAATTACCGATAAATGTGCAAGTACATAGAGGTGCTAGATTTCGAGAGAAAGCGGCGTGTTTAAATAGGCGAATTTTCTCCCGAAAGGGCGGCAACTCCAAAAGGCGGAAAGCATTCAAGGCATGGCCAATGAGGATTCTCTACGTGGGGGGGGGGGCTCCCGAAAGCTCGCGCGTTTCCAAAACGAAGCGACATCTCTGGACCGCGCGGGAATTAAATGCACTGGCTATACCAGGAGATGTGACGGTCAACAGAAACTCCTCGAGCTCCCACAGGGTAACACGTGGGTCATCAGGGCAAAACGCTCGGCTGCAGAAAAGGACACGCGAAGACAAGATTAAATTGAAAGCGAAAAGAGGCTACTTCTTTTATTAATCTATGCTTTCTTACATAGTACAAGATCTACAACAGCAAGGCTGCGAGAAAGACGAAAGAAGACTATGGTGCGAAGCTCCGTATGCTCCCCTACCATGCCCGAGATGAGCTTGGTGAACGTGATCTACGTTAGACCTCGGCGGCAAAAGCAGCCGGTAGTTCGCCGAACGCACTGGTTTGGAGGCGTAGAGCATCCCCTGGTGGAAGTTTAAAGGGTCCAATCCACCAGGGTCCGAGAAGCACCGAGGTCAGCAAGGCACTCCGGGAAGGTTGGGCAAGAAACCCCGCCTCCGCGGAGGGCTACTGACCTCGCGGTCCTTCCGTGGTTAGCGCCCTGGCGTGACCTGTGGAGTGATCCCCTGGGGGTCCTCCAAGGATCCGTTCAAGCCAACCAGGCCACAACCCGGAAAGGAGCGCACGGCGACAGCGGAATGGCCGAGCCACCCTCATTAGCAAAGAAGGCGAACTGCAGAACAAGGGTTACGACAGTCTTCGACAAGGGCCTCAAGCATTCGGCTGATCCATCCAATTCCCTCTCGAGGACCCGCTAAAGGCGGGGAATGCCAGGATCTCCTCATCGTCACTCCGATGGTTGCTAAGGGATGAGCTCAACTTGCTTGGGTGCCCTCCTATTTATGGGCGAAACGCCAGCTACCCTCTTGCCTGACGAGACACGGTGCCTAGCAAATGTCTTTCGGGCAATAGGGGAGACCGCCGGTCAGACGCAACCCAAGGCACGCGAATCCCGCCTAGCGAAGCGACGGGTCATGGCAGCGCCTGAAATGCCTGCCCGAGCTCCTGGGGAAGGCGCGAGCTCAGAAAACGACAAAAGATGATGCGGCACGAGGAAGGATATGAGGCTACGGAAATGGACCCAGGGGACATGCTAGGCCCGACCACTGGCCAGCCTAGGCATGGGGGGCTAGTGTTGGGTCCCATATCCTGGCCCATGAAGCATGTCCAGGCCCACGAAGCAAGCCGCGGCCCGAGAGAGAACCAAAGGCCCACGCGGGACAGTCAGCCCAGCCCAAGGGACGGAAGGCGCGAACCCATGCTGGCGGAAGACAACTGAAACCTGCAACGCATTAAATGTGTCGCCGGGGACAGGCGGAAAAAGCGAAAAAGGCTAGCCAATAGAGGCGTGGCTGGCGCGGTGCCAAAGGCACCCGCTGCCGTTTGCAGGTGGCCAACCAATCCCCGCTTAGGGAGAAATGGGGCGTGGCCGACAACGCTCAGCAGCGTGCCAGCCACGGCAAAAGGACAGCTGGCGTGACCGGCGGTCCACAGCAGTGACCAGCGGCACGGTGGCCCAAGCAACGGGCGTTTTGGCGCCAAAGAGTCCGACGGGGAGAGCAGTATAAGAGCCCTCACACCCCACAGAGAAGGGATCGATCTTTTTTTTCTCGCAGCGTCTTCATCTGCTGCTTCCTTCCGAATCTGGAATCTAAACGACTAAGTCATACTCTACTGCTCCCCTCTTCTCGAGTCGATCGACCACACAAAAGGGACGAGCCGGAACCGGATATCACACTATTTCCGTCGGCAATAGCTAACCGGCTCTCCCCCCCTAGCATCTGCTTAGATCACGGGAAAGTTAGCCACCCGTTGCGGTGCACCAAGGAAGCCAAGCCTTCCACCACTTGCTCATCGCATCCTCCGCATCACGGCACAAGCATCCCTTACGCTTTCACAGCATTTCTCAGCGCACCACCTTAGCGTGCGCCATTCGCGTTTACCGCGGGAATTTGCTGACTTGAGCGTCAGAGCAGCCTCGATGGAGAAATCCTGCCGGACCCTTGACCTCTTGTTTGTTATTTGTGTTGTGCAGGTCCAGGTTATAGAGACGGAGATCGGACTCTTCTTCTAGAGTCGTCGCACGCTTAGGAATCCGAAGGCTCCCTAATCCGTACGACAACTGTGGGCCCGGGACGCAACAATTTTATACATGAAAAAATATTTAAATTTAGATTTCTTAGAAGATTTAAGTATAAGCAAAAAGAAAAATTGTGGCGACCTGGACTCGGCTCACAACCGCAGCTCGGATCTGACAATGTGGAAAACCATAACTCTCAAAAAATTATCCATTTCATACCATAAATGATAAATAAGACCAATAAGGTCTAAAATCTTTGATACATCCAAAACTCATTGGGGAAAATATAGCCCCAAAAACCAACAAAATATAATAGATAATATCTGAATGTATCTCTACAATATAAAAATAGAAACATCTCCGGTTAGGTTCTCAAAAATTGCTAAGTCCATAGCTTTTTCTCTAACTCTGGATTTAGCCATCGCTATCTTAGTGCTACTATGTAAGAAAGAAATAATATGGGATAGCTAAAAACTCAACTAGTTACTTTGACTAAAGTCATCAATAGTGAAAGTCAATCTATCTAGGGAATCATCTATCAATGCAAGCTCCATGATAATATATAAGATGTAAAAAGTAAAAATTGTCCACAGATTACAATAAAGCAGCAATAATTAATGGCATCAATAAATAAAGATTGCTCAAATGAACGATGTTAATTAATAATATCCATGATGTTAACTTTATGAACAATTTCGATATCCCGAAAGACGTTCACCGAATCTCAGAAATCCTAGTAAATATCATGAGATCTCAAAGTATCTCAAATTCTAAGGTTCTCATTTGAATTTTCTAAAAATCCAACTTAATGTGAGGCCATAATAATATGAAACAATAACAAATTCTAATGTATATTATTTTGTCACAATGATCAAAGGTTATGTATTTGGTTCCCATTAGCTCGGTAACTCAAGGTCACCAATATCCATAGTATGAAACTATATTATAGTTCTTTTCAAAGGTTATACACATAGTATACTCATATCATCTATGATGTCCATCACATGTGATATCTAAGATATCACATCAATATAATGGTTATAAGGCTATAAGTATTGCACCTCAACATTAACCTCTATTGCTAGAAATGGAATAGGTATTTAAAAAGTATAGGCCAAATTAAGGTCTCATAGATTTCCATTCGCGTAGATATTTTAATCTTCATACACTCTCTTTTACTTATTATGGAGTGTTAAGAAATGTACTCACGGGAATTAAAGGTTAATGCCAACGAATCAAAAGAACTGGAAAATTGAGGAATCAACATGAGTACCCAAGTAATCTACATGGTCATCTCTCATTGTGGCTCACAACTATCCTCTAACACTCCTCAAATTGGAATCATGATCCAAGGTCTCAAAATCTATAATTTAAGTTATGATTTTGAATCTACGCTTGTGGCATTTGAGTACTGAGCCACTATTTGCACCGAGCCTAAATCTTCAAGAGAATTATATCTAATTCCTCAATTAGGTTGTTATTCCTGCCTCGAAGACTGCATAACAACTATTCAATCGGTCTCTCTTAGAAAAACCAATTGGATCACTCAAATATAAAAAATCTCTCAATCTTCTATTTAAATTTCGAACGTGCTCTTGAACGACCTTCAAATATCCTACATAATTCCCTATTTCAGATTTGCCTTCATGCATAAAAATTAGTATAGATCTATACACGTTTATAGTAACAATTAGTAGATCTAATACATGCATAACATCACATAGAAAGTAATACACCATCATGAAAATTAAGCAACATATATATAGAATCAACATAGGCAGTGTTCGAATGCTGCAGCCTTAAAGCAGTGTTGTTCAAACATCTGCTCAAACGTTGGTCAAACGCCGCATCTATCTTGAATAATACGTGCATAAAAATTATTCTAACTAGCCAAAAGCGTTATTCTATAATAAACCTACGATTCCTCATTGTTAAAATTGAAAGAACGACATGGATTGAATTATTAAAAAATAAATCAAGAAGGTCATAACTTTACTTCCTTTAAGATGGATGCTCTTCACTTTCTTTTCTTTCCTCCTCTTGAATTGCCTCTCCACTAACTTGGCTATCTTTCTTCTCTCTTGGACGAAAAGTAAGGGTGGAAAATGAAAGGCTTCTAGGGTTTTTATAACTGTAAAGGGCTAGGCTTAGAATAGTTATTTCCTTCATCATGAATTCGAAATTGGGGTGGGAAGTGGATAAAATTTCTCCCCTCTAATAGCAGCCAAAATCTTTAATGTTTTGTTTGGTTTTAGGAATATGTGAATGAAAGGAAATTGCATGGAAAAAATGTAAATTAAAAAATAAAATATATTAAGTATTTTCTTTCCTTTATTTGGATATTATGGAAATTCATATTAGAGAGAAAATAAATTTTTAAGAAAAATACTTTTGTTGTTTGGTTACTTAAAAACTATTAAAAAGAAAAATGCATGCCTTTAATATGTTAATGAGTTCCTTTTGGTTACCATTTTATGTACTAATTTGAACAGTTTTAATTATTAACCTATAGTTAAAAGATCAATTATGGGAGGTTAGAGGGAGGAAAATGAGTACAGGAGAGGAGAAGAGAAGAAGAGAGCAGAGCGGAAAGTTTAGAGGAGAATTGGGGTGGTTGATTGTAACAGATAGGGTTTGAAGGAGAGCATCCAATTTGTGTGAACAATTAAACAAAAAACTCAATTCTTTTTCTTTTTTATTTTTTACTTTCCTCTTATTTTTAAATAGAATGTAATTTTCTATACAAAACTATATTTTCACACACATTTTTCGTACTATTTTTTCTCTAAAATTTTCCACCCAATTCAAACACCTTTTCTTTATAATTTTTAGCTTTTTTGGTATTATTTCACACACCTTTTCAATCCCTAAAAAACTATATAATTTTTAGCCTTTTTCCCCCTTCACCTTTTCTTTATGCCTAATATACCGTAAGATAAGCTAACAATCTAACTAACCATAGTCTTCCTTAATGCGAACTAGCAAATCACTGATTTAGGTTGACTTCAAAGGTGTCGGCTACTATGCTTTAGGAAGGGATTTGTTAGTTCCCTCTAATTGAATTAAAATTTCATTATAAACAGCCTGCAAAATCAGCTTTCAGTTTCCTGAAGTCTAGCCAAGTCACATGCCACCTATACAAGCAAATAGCCTCCAAAATAATAAGCTAGGGTTTGAATTGTTGGGGGCAACTGGGCGTTCGGACAGAATATTCACTAGCGCAATGACCGAGATGACAAATCACTCGGACAGAGGGACAGCGCTCGGACGGACAACCAACAAGGAAAGAGAAACACACCAGATTTAACGTGGAAACCCTTCTGGAACCGAAGGGAAAAATCACGGGAGCAGAGACAACAGCAAATCCACTATGTAAAATAGGTTACAAACCTCCAAGAGGGAGTATCCTCTACACACCCAAGAAGTTAAAGAGGAAAACACTCCTGAGCAAACCGAGAAAAGCACACTCTTTTCTCTTCACTCTATTTTTCTCTTTCTCCCTTCTCTCACCGGTGGTGCACTCCTCTTCTCCTTCACAATGGTCCTTTTGCTCACCAGCTTTTCCAAGCTCTCTTTCTCACTCTCTCTCATTTCTCAATCTCACGCAACAGCCTATATATAATACCAGGGGAGGGCCACGTGGCCAACCGTCCAACCACCCTACTGACAGTAGGGTGGCAGGGCTACACCCCCTTAGGCCTGCCATGGCCGTCGCACGCCTCCCGCGTGCCAGAATGACAGGTCTGCCACCTTGGAAGTTGAAGCCGCCTGAATGTCCAATCAGAGTGGGTCAACGGTCCACCTGCAACACGCCGCTGCAACAGGCCTACGTGAGAGAGAAAGTCAACGCCTAGGCTCCAGCGTCCTCGTCCATGTCCACCTCTCGGACATGATACCTTTGAGTAGTCCTCGTCCAATTCATCCAGCTGCCCCTAGGACAGACGTTTCCGGATTTCTCCAAACGTCCTCGTCCATGTCATCCTCTCGGATATGAACCTCTCAGGAGTCCTCGTGCATTTGTCTCCACTGGTCCGCGGACACAAACACTACAAGAGAGTGACCCCAACAAACTTCCCCTCACGATCTTGTGAAGAACCTTTGTCGTTGTTGAGCAACCGTCATCTCTTGCCTCCCGACAGCTTCCCCTGAATTTGGATCAACCTCCACTTCAAAGGGTCCACGTCCTTTCCCCCCGCGAACATAGGTATATAAAGGGAGTTGTCTCTTCCACTCACGTCCGAGTGGACTGGACACACTCGCCTCTATCCGGCGATCGTCATCGCCTGCCTTCCGGCACCTTCCCCTTAATTGGGAATCCAGCGTTGTCCTCCGCAAGCCTGAATGACACCTTCCTCTGCCCTACTGAACTTGGAGTAAACCCACTTCCCTTCAGCTCCTTTCCTGCAGACATGTCATTTTCCCTTGCTTTCCTGGTTCTGGTACCGAGGACGTGACTTACTCAGCCCTTTGTCTTCAGACTTTGGGTCACGTCCTTGGCACCTTCCCTTTCGGCCTTGGCCACCGCAGCTCCGCCGTTGACCCTGCTGGCTCCGCCCTTGGTCCTGCTGGCTCCACACTTAGCCCTGCTCAGCTCAACCCTTGGCCCTGCACAGCTCCGTCCTTGGCTCTGCTGGCTCTTCCTGCCTCTCGGACGTCCAAAGCTACCACCCGGCCAGCCTCTCCTGCCACCTTGACCAGTGCCCCGGTTAGTCATTCTGGCATCTCCTTGGACAATGCAGGTTCTTATCAGATATCTCCATGATGTCCTGCTTCCCTTTGCCAACACTGAGGCGCCTTTGGTGAGCTTCCATTGGCCGTCGCCAAACGCTGTCCTGAAGCCTTCCTCATCCAGCTTTCCGGTTGAAATAACATTCAACCTTAGATCCGGGGCATGTCGCACGCCCTCCAGCACGAGCGTGTTTCCGTTGCTTGTCCTCAAGCAAACATCCCCAATGCCAACAACCCTAGACGAGCCACCGTTACCCATCTTCAACACCCCTCGGCCAACGGGCGTGTAGTTCCTGAAGTGGGACTTCCTCGGTGTCGCATGGTGTGAGGCCCCACTGTCCATCACCCAACTCGTCTCCTGGCATGGACTGCTCGGTGCTTCCCCTGCGTGGACCACCAGGAGGTCTCCGCAGAAGGCAACGGACTCCGGTTCATCAACCTAATCCTGACAGTCGCTTCTACCCTCCTGGTCATGCCTTCTCCGCGGACAGTCCTTTTTTATGTGGCCTTTCTTGCCACACAAGAAGCAACTCCTTCCTTCAAGTTTGCTCCGGCTGTTGCTCCTCTCCATCCTGCCACCCTGTCCTCGTCCAGATCTCCCTCGTCCCCGACTGCTGGTCGTCACCAGGACACTTTCCCGAGAGCTAGAGGCCTCACCGCTTTCCCTCCGCCTAGACTCGTTCATAAGCAGGGAAGCTATAACCTCGTCCAACTTCAACGTGTCCTTCCCGAACAGTAACGTTGTGTGACAATATGATCATACGAGGACGGCAAGGATGCCAGCAACACCAACGCTTTGTCCTCGTACTTGATCTTCTCATCAAGGGCTGACATCTGCGTTACCAGCCAATGGAACTCGTCCAAATGCTTCTCGAAGCTCTCCCCTTCCGACAACCGCAAGCCATAAAACTGCTTCTTTATATGCAGCCTGGTTGTCAAGGACTTGTACTTGTAACGGCTCTCAAGCTTGTCCCAGACCTCGGCCGGGTCTGGCAGTCCGAGGACCTCTTGGAGTGTGTTGTCCGCCAAACACAACTTAATGGTAGAGCTGGCAAGATCCCTCTTTTCCTGCCACTGATCCTCGGACAGTTTCTCCGGCTTCTCCTCTTTTTTCCGCAGAGCTATTACCGTTCCTTCCCGGGTCAAAATATTCCTCACCCTTTCCTGCCAAAGGATGAAATTATTTTGCCCATTGAACTGCTCCACATTGAACGTCCCATTCTTCACCGACGACGCCATCCAACCGACGGTTCACGAACCAGTCTCTGATACCACTTGTTGGGGGCAACCGGGCGCTCGGACAGAATGTTCACCAGCGCAATGACCGAGAGGACAAATCACTCGGACAGAGGGACAGCGCTCGGACGGACAACCAACAAGGAAAGAGAAACACACCAGATTTAACGTGGAAACCCTTCTGGAACCGAAGGGAAAAACCACGGGAGTAGAGACAACAGCAAATCCACTATGTGAAATAGGTTACAAACCTCCAAGAGGGAGTATCCGCTACACACCCAAGAAGTTAAAGAGGAAAACACTCCTGAGCAAACCGAGAAAAGCACACTCTTTTCTCTTCACTCTATTTTTCTCTTTCTCCCTTCTCTCACCGGTGGTGCACTCCTCTTCTCCTTCACAATAGTCCTTTTGCTCACCAGCTTTTCCAAGCTCTCTCTCACTCTCTCATTTCTCAATCTCACGCAACAGCCTATATATAATATCAGGGGAGGGCCACGTGGCCGACCGTCCAGCCACCCTACTGACAGTAGGGTGGCAGGGCTACACCCCCTTAGGCCTGCCATGGCCGTCGCACGCCTCCCGCGTGCCAGAATGGCAGGCCTGCCACCTTGGAAGTTGAAGCCGCCTGAATGTCCAATCAGAGTGGGTCAACTGTCCACCTGT
>JAODPA010005906.1:0-13898 GCA_025585075.1 Nepenthes mirabilis | reverse complement strand
TGTTGGGTTTCATCTTCTGGAGATGGTTGGACGACAGCTTTGGTATTCGGAGCTGATGATCCTTCCGAGGGAAGGTCGTAGGCTGCAATTTTGATGCTGATTTCTGCTCCTGAAGTGGTGGTAGTTTGCTGCAATTCCTTCTGGGGCCACTACTACTTCACTGCTGCCACTGCTCCTGCTTGGATGTGTGAGGCAATATGGCTGATGCTGTCTATATTTCTTTGGTGCTGATTGGTTAACTTTCAAGCTGGCAGTGCTATAGCGCTGTTGCAATCTGTCTTGGGGCTGTATCTGTTGCTGGCCACGGAATCGATTGCTTTGCTTCTTGGTTGATGTGGCTGGTTTTGATGCACCGAGGTGTTCTTTGATGCTGTGTAGTAAGCTTCTCACGGTGACCCTCGGTTTTTGGCCTGGTTGCTGTCCAATTTTTTGAATTTCATTTTTTTGGTTGCTGATGAACTACCACTGGGTTGGTGCTCCGATTGCTGCCCTTTCTCGGTTCTCTGGCCTGCTTCGTTGTCTCCCGGTGCAGTATTGTATAATTCGAGCTGCTGCCTATCGGCATATTAGATGCCATTTCCATCTGATGCTCGATGGATATGGTGTCTTGGGGCCGGCTCCTTCTGGTTTTGCGTTTGATGGCTGAGGAATTTTGGCTGAACCATTTTTAGTTTGGACCAGTGCCTGATAATGACTTCAGTTCTGCTGGTGGGCTGCAACCCAGCTCGGTACTCTGCAGGGTGGCTCTATGGATGCACACGCCATCTGCTCTTCCTACGTTGGGCTGTGGGTGTGAAGTAACTGCTTCTGGTTTTGTGCTAAAGTGGATAGTGGACTTGGTTTCTTGCTGTGGAAATATTATGCTGCAGTAGAAGCTGATGCATGAGTCCGGTTTGCTGCTGATCCCGTCAACCTGGGAGTTTGTGCTTTTTTTTTTTTTTAATTCTGATTTTGTAAGATGAATGTAATCTCTTTTTCTCCTTTGTCAGATTGTTCCTCTTAGAGGTTTTTGGGATCCTGTTGCTGTACCAGTCGCTCGGGGTATGCCCCAGCGTTTTATGTGCAAATTCCAAGTTAAATACTTGGAGTTTTCACATAGATTTTTTTGTAATTTTTTTTCCCATGAATCCAAAACACACACTTACTTACCAAAAAAAAAAAAAAGATTTGGATTAGTGGGAGAAAAAATTTACAAGTAATGGCTTATCACCTAGTGTTTTTCCGACTAGTGGATAAACCATAGATGCTATGGCATGCCCCGAGCACTCAGATACAACGAAGAGACCAACAGAAAGATAAAAATGCTGGTAATCGTGCAGTACAAATAAACTACTCTAACATCAGTAAAGCAGTTCCTAAACAAAAAACATGACAATTTAAGGCAATACTCTTGAATCCAGCTCCACACCTTCAGCAATGAAGCAAGATGAAACCAGCAACCATCACTCAAGCCCGTCTGCAACTCCCGGCAACTAAGGGGGCATTACAGCAACACTACGTTCTGCCATACCCCACCAAACCGGCAAAAACGGAAAAAGTAAACGGTCCACGTCATCCAAACCGGCTGAGTATCCAGCCAACGTCGAACTAGCCACGTCAACAGATGCATCAAAATTCCATACCGGAACAAAGGGAGCAGAAACAGGATTACGCAAGATTCATAATCCATTCCGGCAATTGACCCTGTGCAAACCGGCTTGCACAAACAGGAGAGCGAATTACATCTCGGCAAACAGCATATTACATCCCGGCAAACGCACATTCGGCAGGCAACCTCTCAGCCAAATTAATACACAGCAAAATTAGAAAGCATTTCGGCAAACCAGCAGACATTAGTAAGGCAGGCCGCATCATCAGGATAGAATCCCAAATCGGCAATGAAGCCCACCTACACCAATCAAGCCACATCAGCAGTAGAGCTAATAATCCAAACCGGGAGCAAAGAGAGTAGAAACTGAAATGCTCAAAATCCTCGCCAGCAATTTAGAATCGATTCCGGCAAATAAGCCTGTGCAAACCGGCTTCACTACCCAAAGGAAACAGATTTCAACCCTACGAACAGCAGGTAACAGAGGGCTGCCTCAGACCTGAATCTCCATGATGGGCATGATGGGCATCGCCATACTGCCAACCAAAGAAGCTCCATGCTGCAGCAGAAACAAGAAACAGTAGAAAATCCCCCCTCATAAAAGGGCAATCACCCATCAACTTCTGAACAGCAGCCAGGCTGCATGCAGGGCTACAGCACAAAATTGCACTTGTCCTATATATTTATTCAAGCCAAAAAGCACTCCAAGACAGAGCATGCAGCATTACATAAGCTGGATTAAAGAAGAAGATCAAAACCATGGTCCCAGGTGCAAGACCTAGTCAAAACACCCCAGCAGCATGATCCTAAGAGCCAAAAGCGCCCCTAAATTTCTTAGAGGCAGCTTTTTTCTTTTTCCTTGTCTTTGAAATGTTCCAATCAGATTCCATACCCCACAATTTATCTACCAAAGATGAATTCGAGGAATATTTCAAAGAAATCCTCTTGATAGAGCTAGGAGTAAGCAAATACTCATCCAAATCAAAAGGGTGATGGTCAGTCCCGGAATCAGGGGAGTTAGGAGCCAAGTCCTTTAACTGACTATCAATGGAATCAACCAAACAACCGGAGCCATCCAAAAGGCGAGCTTGGTGCCCATTGTCAGCAGGTGGGTTTGAAGAAATACACTCCTGGTTACTGTTATCAGTATCCAATTGGGATGGAACATCAGAGGTGCCCCCGGACACCAAAGAGGTCTGTACATCAACAGAGACCTGGGAAGAGGGATCAGCGATCACCAAGGAGGGGCAGTGGCCAGAAAAAACCTCAGTGTCAATTGGAGCCTCGTTCAATTGGCAACCAATATCCACATGAAGGTGAGATGTGGAGGAATTAGGAGACAAATCATCCATTTGCATATCATGGGAGCCATCCAAACACCTGGAGGCATCCGGTAGGCAATTTTGATGCGCACTGTCAGCAGAAGAGTGTGAAGGAATACACTCATTCTGAATACTGTCTTCAGAACCCAATAGGGAAGGGCTTCCAGTATCCATGGGGGCCTTTACAATGACAGAGTGCTGGGAGGAAGGGCCAGCGTACTTCAAGGAGGGGCAATGGCCAACATTACCGTCAGCATCATTTGGAGGCACAACCGAGAGGCAACCAGTATCCACATTAAGGAGAGAAATGGAGGAAACAGAACGAACAGTTGCATCATTTGTTTCAGGATGCCTAACACTATCACTTTGATTACAATCGACAGGGACAGAATCTAAAGGTTGAGAAGTACCAGAATGATTGATGGCAGACTTGGACAAGCATTTTGCTTCCATATGACCAATCTGATGGCAACGAGCACAACGAGTGGGTTTCCAGCTATATGCCACATTCACCATAGTAATAGCTTCAGAAGCGGGACAAGATTGCACAGCGATGGAACTGGGAAACGGCCCATCCACACTAACTTCAACACAAATCTTTGCAAAGGAAAGATTCTCCATACGGCCAGTCCTGGGATCAATCTGTAAAGGGGTCCCAATCGCACTAGCTACCCAACAAAGACCAGCATTGGTCCACAATTCGAGCAGTATGTTCGACATTTTGATCCAAATTGGAAAACACTTGTGCTCCTCTTTTGTCAATTCCATTCCTGGCGACCAGCGCTTAAGGAAGATAGCCTTACCAGAGAACGTCCAAGGTCCAGCACGCAAGCATTTCACCAACATCTCTTCGGATGGGAAACGAAAGAAGAAAAAACCACCTTCATTGCCAGCGATTTGCTTGAGTCCGAAACGGGCCCATATTTTCATGGCTACTGCCTTGACAGCCATGAAATGGGGAGAGGTGTTGAGAAAATAGCCAACCAAGGTGTGGCCCCAAAAGATGTTACCCTGCTCAATGACTTCAGGCGGGGGGGAAAGAGCGCCTTCGGAGGACAGAGAGTCATGGTGAGAGAAGAACTGCAACTCGGAACACTGCCCAGAGCCATCCTTCTTGACGACATCGGCCCAAGAGTGGGAATGAACATCAGCCAGAGGCAGATGATTTTATGGATGCTGCATTTCGTCTAGTGAAATCCACTGTTGGGCAATTTGGCTTGGAAGGTTGGATGGCATGGTTAAGGAGATGGGTCTGTGTGTGAATGTAATGATGTATCTCACAATACATTAATGTTGCTGCTGTTGATGCTCGGGTGTTTATGGTTATGATGGGGTTTGCTGTAGTATTGCTACTACTGCTATTGCTCGGATTTTTGTGGCTGGGGTTGGTAGATTGTGCCTCCTCATTGTTGCTTCCCTGGAATACTCCCTGTGGAGTGTTGGGCTTGAGCATGGTTGCTGCTGATACTCGGTTCTCCTCTGATGCCATTCTTATGCTGGATGTTGGGCTGATAAGGAATGAATGAATGAGGTCTCATGTTGCAGTTGAATGGCATATGTTTTCTACTGCGGCTGGCTGGGGGTTCAAGACAATATTGATGGTATTGGTAGAGTTGGCCTGCATGCACTCTCTAGCTGGAGCTGGGAGCGTTGGTGCCCTTGGTGCCTTGCATGTTCATCATTCTGAGGGGCTGTGATGCTGAAGCTTGACGCTGAGCTGGTATTGGCTGCAATAGTTGATATGGTGTGGGATGTGTTACAGAAACTGTCTGAACTGACCTGTGTGCTTCCTAAAGATGAAGCATGGTTTGGTACTGTGGAGCTATTGCTGATTGTATACATTATGATGCGGTGTAATGATGTGGTTACTCTAAGGCTGCGCTGGATGTTGCTGATCTGAATGTTTTCTGTTTTCTTTACATTTTATAATGGGATGCACATATTCCACTGCAGTTGTGCAAAAATGCAAAATTCTCTGTTAGTTGGAATGCTTGAAAAAAAAAAAAAATGTTCCGTTTTGGGGCTGAAACTGTTGCTGGCCTTGAACTCGGTAGTATGCTTCTGGGTAGGTGCGGCTGCTGATGCTGCACCGAAGCAAATAAAGGTGCTGATTTGAATGCTCTCTCACGGTGCTATCCTCGGTTTGAGGCCTGGTTGCTGCGTGATGTTGCAAATGTGGTTTGCTGCGTCTCCTCCCGGTGTGTTGATATGGGCTGAATTCCTCCCGGATGGACCTGGGGCGTCTGTGCATTGCTGTGTGGATGCCACGATACTGATGCTGGTTTTGGCATTCTATCGGCCGTGAGCTGGGGCGTTTTCGTATGAAATTTCCTTTTGGTCGTGATATGCTGTTCTGCTGTCGGGTATTGATGCTGCTGTTGTCGAAATATGGAGTTGTTGACGTTAGCCAGATCATTGTGCACTGCTATCTGTTATCCTCGCTGCTGAATTTCGGCATTCTAAGCTGCCACTTCCCCCTGATGCACGATGGAAATGGTGTCTCGATGCCGGCTCCTATTGGTGATACTGTTGATGCATGGAGAGTTTATGTTGAGTATGCTGAACCATGTATAGATAGGACCCATATTTTGTTGTTTATGTTGATCGTATGTCCTCCTAGAGGACTTTTCTTTAGTACTTTTTAATACTTTTCCTGATGTATTTGATGCTCGGGGTATGCCCTAGCGGTTTATGTCTTTACTCCAAGTCAAAATACTTGGAGTAAAACATAGATTCTATAATATTTTTCTCCCTATAATCCAAAATACTTACTTATAAAAAAAAAAAGAACAGCGGCACCGACAGATTTGTCAATAGCGAGCTTTGGGGTCGCAGGGGTTTTAGGAATAAGGGAAGTCTGAATCCGAATCTGAGGCAGGATCAAGATGGGATTCTCAGGAGACGCGACAATGTTCAGTGGAGAGGGAGGACGGGGATGAATGGGGGATGAATGGGTGGCCAATTTCAATTGTAGTTCTCAATGCCAATTTGGCTTTGATGATAAATTGCTTGCCGAGTTGGACTTGAGGATGCCGTTTTGGACTTGAGGCTGATGTGGCTTTGCAGCCGGTTTGACTTCGCTGATATGGTAAATCATGTGCCGAATTGGTCTTGAGGCCGGTATGGCCTTGCTGAGCTAGAAAGGATGCTGGTTTTACCCTTCATTATTCACAAATGTGCTTGGTTTTACCCTTCATTATAATATAGTGATTGGTTTTTGTTGTAATTTTTTATTATGACTTTTATTTGGGACTTAGGATCCTTCCCTGTTGCTACGGCTCCTCTTCCCAAGTCAGCAAATCACTTGGCTAAGAGCTTAATTTTCTGTACATTTTATTTTAATTTTAATACAATTAATTGCTTACCAAAAAAAAAAATGATCAGCATTAGGATCGTCAGAAAATTTTTTTTTGGTAAGTAGGTAAAGTTGAATTAAAGTAAAGAATAGTACAAAACTATATTATAACTCGAAGTGTTTTGCCAACTTAGAGTTTGAGCATAGATGACACGATTAAACCCCGAGAGCCTCCATGAAGCAATTCACGAAACAAAAAGAAAACATACAAAAGGGAGAAAATTCGGCCAAAAGTAACTAGCTCCAATTCGGCCACTTGCCTACGCCTCAACTGGATAAGTACCCAAAACTTTTTTTTTGGTAAGTAAGTGTGTAATTTGGATTAATGGGAGAAAAAAATTACAAAGATTCAATGTGAAGACTCCAAGTTTTTGACTTGGAATTTGCACATAAAACGCTAGGGCATTCCCCGAGCGACTGGTACAACAGAGGGAACCACAAAAATACCTCTAAGAGAAACGATCTGACAGAGGAAAGAAAATGATTACACTCATTTAACAGAAGCAGAAAGAAAAAAAATACATGCTCCCAAGTGACAGGATCATCAACCCCGAGACTGCAACACAATGCTTCCCGCAGCATGAATCAAAGGCCACTGCCCACTGCAGCGCAATACAGCAGCCCAAAGTTTCCAGCAGCATGAAACAAAGGCAGCTGCATCACACCCATTACCCAAATCCAACAAAATCTGCAACATCTACACACCCCTGACAGCCGAAGGAGATTCCAGCAGCAGAAGGGAGAATCTCAAATCCCGACCTGCAACACAGTGGGAGCTTCAAGCTGAAGGAGACCCAACTGCCTGATCAACAGCTCAGGTAATTCCCCAAGCTAAGACAATGTAGCATGCATCTACCGAGAGCCAAGCAGCAGCAACACGCACTTCCAGCCAGGGTGAGAGACGCCCAGTATATTTCAACAACATACAGGGCAGAGCAGCAGGTAGAACAAACTGCACCAAACCACAATTCCAGCAATGGCCACAAAAAGGGGCAACTCATCATCAGCAATATCCACACTGCCAAAATGAGCTATCAAACCGGTCGAGGACCTGTTCAGCCCCACCCGGAAAGACAGCACCTAAAGTCCTCAATATGTGGGCACAGCGAAGGCACAAAAGAGCAGAATCCTCAATACAGCTCCAACCCTCCTCAACCTGCCAGCAGCTTTTTTTTTTTTGGTAATTAATTAATTGCATTAAATTAAAATAAATGTACAAGAAAACTATGTTTTTTGCCAAGTGTTATGCCGACTTGGAAAAAGGAACATAGAAAAAAAGGGAAAACCCTTAAACCATGACAAAAGTCATTAAGAAATAATATTACAATAATTTTTGGATTACTGTAAATGAAAAGCCCATTCGGTGCCAACCACTCCATAATCTAACCAAGCCGGCATCATAGAGAGGCACTCCGGAAGCAAGTTACAAAGGTACTCCGGAAAACTGAAGTCAAAAGAAGCACTCCGGAAATTTGGCACTCCGGACACAGCTCACGCCTTACCACTCCGGCCCAAAAGCAGCACTCCGGAGAACGCCATTCCACTCCGGCCCAAAAGCAGCAGTCCAAAAAATGCCACTCCGGTCACAAAACGCACCTGGCAATTTGGCCCAAAAATTGCAATACTCAACAAGCCACTCCGGACTCATATAAGCACTCCGGAAACCTGTACACTCCGGAAGTTTGCCACTTCCGGCCCAAAGGCACTCCGGAAAACTGTAGTCCAAAGAAGCACTCCGGAAATTTGGCACTCCGGACACATCTCACGCCTTTCCACTCCGGCCCAAAAGCAGCGCTCCGGAATCCGCCTCAAGAAGTACTCCAGCTTCAGAAAGCCACTCCGACCTCAGAAAGCCATTGAACGCAGAAAGGTCACTCCGTCCATGAAGATCCACTCCGTCCAAGAGGTGCATCAATCAGTCCGGCCAGCAAGGGGCACACTCCACTCCGCCCTTCCTATTAGAACAGCGCAAGGACTCCGGAATGTTCACAAGGTGGACACTCCGGAATTTTGAACACCCGAAAAATGTGTTGCGGCTTTCTGGAGCTCCGAGAAAAAGGGAATTACTCCATCCAAAGTGCTCCGGAAAGAAAAAGACATATGGGAACACACAGACCACTCCGGCCCTGAAACAGCCCAAAGTTTCTCCGCCCTAAGCCACTCCGTCCAACAGCACTCCGTCTTAGGAGTAACTCCAGCAATCCAGACACACAAGGCAGCTCCGGCCTTCAAGGTGCCACAAAAACACTCCAGCTTTCAAAAGGCGCAGAGCAAGCACAAAACAGCTCCGTCCTTAAATCACACCGGCCATTAAGCATCTCACATACACTCCAGCTTCCAGACAACGGACCTCCGGAATCAACAAAGCCACTCCGTCCAGAGCGGACCGCTCAACCTGCCAGCAGCGCCACCCACAACCAGAGAAAAAAGGCAAAAAACAGGAACGGGATCCAAGCTTCACTTCACATCAGACAGCAAACAATTGCAATTCGCATTCCGGAGACAACCAGAGATCCAGGCAGCCAACCAATGCAACCCCATGAAAAGGCAGCTGCCAGCAGATAACCAATTCCACCATCTACAACATTAACCCATTGGAGCCAAGGACCACGAGCATGCGAATAGGCTGGAGCACCCCCAGCCCATTAAGGCAGCAAGGGCACTCCAGCAATCATCCACAAATTCTGTGCCCCCTTCAGCAGGAATACTGAACTAAAAAACCAGCACAACCCACCAGCAGAAAGAGAAGATCAGGAAGTGTAGCATATTACCCAAAAATCCTGCAAGACAGCAACCATGTAGCTCTAACAAAGTGGAACAAAACAAGGTCCAAAGATCCCACAACAGCAACATCGGATTAAGATGAACCAAAACAAAAGGACTGCAGCATGGGAGGAGCTGAATGCAAATAACCCATTCACCGACAGGAGCACACAAAGCCTACAGCCGCCTATAAATGAACAAAGAAACACTCCAGCACTCCGAGACAAATACAAGGAACAATGACAAGCACCCACCATCTAACGACAGTTCAGCCAATCGAGGGATCGCAACAAACCAAGGGAAAAGCGATCACCAGCAACAGCACCCCTACAACTGATCCTGCATCGCAAACATAAGTCTCGGAAACCTCATAGAGCTCAACCTAAGGGGTAGACTATGCACATTCATGTAGGTAAGCAGACAAAAGCACCCCAACTACAACTAGCAACGACATATCAATCCAACATAGGACCAGCTACATCACACCATGATGGATACTGTTCCATTAATCACTGCACCCGCCAGGCAGAACCAGACTCTACAGCTTGCAATAGGAAGTGGCCAGCATCATCCAATCCCCAATGACGAGCAAAAAGAACGCAGCCTGCAAAACAAGACTGTCAGAGCGCCAGCAGCAGATGAACCAAACCCCTTCTTTTTTTTACTTTTCTTCATTCTCTTTTTTTTTTTTTCAAACCACCCAAGGAAAGACCGGAGGCCGAACAAATCGGTACACCAAGGAAAATGGCACCAGTAGGAACAGAGGCCAAAATAGGAGCCGCGAGGAGCCCCACCCGGCAAGGCACCATTAGAAAATCACCACGGTGCATAGGCCGCAGCAGCACATCCCTCAGGGCCACCGAGCAAAACAGCAACGAAAATGCAACACAAATTTTTTTTTTTTTTGGGGAAAAAAACCACCAAACCACCCAAGGAAGGACCGGAGGCCGAACAAATCAGCACAACAAGGAAAACAGCAACCAGTAGGAACCAAGGCAAAAGAAGGAGCCACGAAGAGTCCCACCCGGCAAGGCACCATCAGAAGATAACCATAGTGCAAAGGCTCCAGCAGCACCACCCTCAGGGTCAACGAGAAAACCAGCAGCCACAACACCACGAAAAGGCAGCACAATTTTTTTTATAAGTTCCAACGTCTAGCCAGTGAATGGTTTGGGCGACCATCAACAGGCAAGGAGGTCTTCAGCTTGTCCCTAACAGCGTTTGAAATCTGGGAGCAGATTTGGGAAACATTCTGGTGGGAGGATTTCTCAAAAATACGATTATTTCGTTCTCTCCAGATAAAATAAACAGTGGCTGCAAGAGAAAGACGCTTTGAAAGGGAAATGAGATTCTTACCTTTCCACCTGTGCGCAGCCCATTCAACATTTTGGAACCAATTTGGGTAGGGCCACTGAATGCCAGCAATCCATTGGATAAAAGTCCACACAGAGGAGGAGAACGGGCAAGAGAAAAAAAGATGGTCACGGTTTTCGGCGTCCGAATCACAAAGAGAGCAATTTGGGGAAAGGTTGGGAACCCCGTGAACACGGTCAGAGGTATTAAGTCGACCTTTTATAGCCAACCAAAGGGTGAAAGCGTGGGCAGGAATATGGAAAGAGTCCCAGACAAAGTTGGTCCAGCTCAACTTCGGCTTAGGGGGTTGAAAAAGAAGGTAGGCAGATTTAGACGAGAAAATACCATTTGGGCTACCGACCCATTTCCGGAAGTCTTTATGCTCATTGTTGGGGAGATAATGGGGCATGTTTGAGGCGAGATTAGAAACCTCCTGATCAAAAGGGTTAGGCCAGACCCATTGGTCATTTTTGATTATTTGAGACACCTTGCCGTCCCAAGGTAAACCAGTGACAGAACGTATGCGGTCCATGCACACCCCACTGAGGGGGCCAATTGGGTGCCAATGGTCGTGCCAGACAAAGGTATCAACGCCATCTCCAATGATCTTAAGAGAATGCGAGCACATGAAGGAGCGAAGTTTCATGATCTTCCTCCAGCTCCAAGGGGCCGAATCAGGGACTTTGAGGGTCCAGATGCACCGGTCCTTGATTCTAGTCTTGTGAATCCATGAAGACCAAGCCGATTCAGGGTCTTTGGACATGATACGTCAGAAGAGTTTACAGATGAGGGCTTTATTTTGAGCCTGCAAATTCTTGAGCCCCAACCCACCTGCATTCTTAGGGTAACAGATATCGTTCCAGGCCACTTTTGCGTTGGCCTTCCCCTCCATAGAGCCATTCCGAAGGAAACGCCACAAAATGCAATCGATCTGGTTGAGAATAGATTTGGGTAAAATGAAGATTTATTCTTCATCCTCAAAACGCCTCAAAGATTGAAGCCCAATAGAGATGGATGGATGAGAGGATAGAGGCAACCAATTGGAGGCGACCCCCAAAGGAGAGCCACCTATTCTTCCAAGATTTGATGCGACGAGTAATTCTCTCAGTGAGAGCCAGACAGTCCCGAATCGACAGTCTGGTGGAGATCAGGGGGACGCAAAGGTATCAATGGGGAGAGAACCAACTTTGAACCCCAGGACATTTGCAATATTCTGATTCAAGGATGGGTCATTAGCGCAAATGAAAACCTCGCTCTTGTTTGTGTTTGCCGACAGACCAGAAAGCCAATAGAATTCCTCAAGACAATCTTTGAGGATCCGTATAGAGCAGACATCAGCATGAGAGAATAGGAGAAGGTCATCGGCAAAGGCAAGCATAACAGTATGAGTCGCTTCACATTTCCAGTGAAAAGTAAACATATTGTTCCTACGTGCTTTGAATTCGATAATCCCATTCAACACCTCCATCGCCAGAACAAAGAGGTAAGGAGAACTGGGATCACCTTGACGAAGACCCTTACCCCTTTGAAGAAACTAACCGCTTCCCCGTTAATATTAACAGAGTACGAGGGGGTGGTAATGCATTGTCTAATCCAGTTTATCATTTTGGGAGGGAATTTCATGATGGTAAGAATATTGATGATAAAATCCCAGTGGACAGAGTCGTAGGCTTTCATGAGGTCAATCTTCATAGTACAGCGTGGGGGGTCAAGTGGGGGTGGTGTTTCCCTGTATTAAAAGGAAATTTTTGAATTCTAGTGAGAGAAGCTCTCGCTTCTCTCCTGAATTTCAAATTCGTGCGGCTCTGGTTTTGCGCCTTCTGGTGGGCGCCGGCCATGGCCGGTCCGTTGTCGGCCCAGAGCGGGCCCCGCCTGGACTCGTCCTCCTCTTCTCCCCCATCTCCATCGTCGTTCTCCTCCAAATCCGTTGATGGAAACCCTCCGTCTGACGAATCCCTCCGCCCTTCGCCTGATGCTTCCTTCCTGGCTTGTTCGAAACCTAAGGAGCTCTGTTCCAATGGCGTGCGTGCCGCTCTTCCTCCACTTCCTTGGAGCAAGGTCATCCAATCGAATGTAGCTGGTCCGGTATGTGACTTGTCTTACTACCCTCCCCAAAATCCCATTTGTGCCTCGAAACCCATCTCTCCCCCTCCTGATGTGGTCGACCAAGGCCACGATTTTTGGGGGTTTACTCTGGTGGGCCATTTCCTGGACACCCACCCTCATTTCCTGGCGGTAAAAGCTATAGCCAAGAAACTGTGGAATCGTTTCGGCATCAAGCACATTGCGGGGAATGAGGCCGGTTTCTTTTTCTTCCCTTTTTCATCTTTGGCAATGATGAACAAATGCCTTCTTACTGGTCCTTGGGTGTTCTCTGGGAAACCTCTCTTTCTCAAGCAATGGACGGCCGGAATGGAGCTGTCGAAGGCAGAGCATCTGCGCATTCCCATCTGGATTAAACTGTGCAATATTCTGATTCAGTTTTGGACTCCAGCGGGGCTAAGTTGGATCGCAAGTACCATTGGAGTCCCTTTGCTCCTCGACCCCAGAACCGCTCGAATGGAAAATGTTTCCTTTGCAAAAATCTGTGTGGAGATTGATGTGAATGGCCCTTTTCCGAATAGCATCGCCATCAGACCTGAACCTGGTTCTGATTCTATTCTGATGGTGAGTGTGGAATACTCGTGGAAACCGACACGATGCGGCAGTTGCCAACAAATTGGCCATGATGAAGCTAAATGTCGGGCGAAGATTGCATGTTTTTTGCCACATTCCTCCAAATCTGACCCTCATGCTCCAGGGTCTTCTGTCCAGGCTAGCCCTCCTGATAAATTGCCTGCTGTCATGGATTCCTGTAAGGTAATCTTGATCCCCTGTCTCCTCCAGGGCCTCCTTGTATCCCTGATCCCCTCTGTAAGGCTTCCTCTGAGAAATCTATGGTTACTTCTAAATTGAAGGAATCTGGCTTGGAGTCCTCTGGGAATCCTGCCATCATTTGTCGGGTCAAGTCTGGTGAAGCTACGCAACTTGGGCCTGAATGTGATCCCGATTCAGTCCCCCTTGATATTGCCTTATGTCCTAGGGATCAGACTGGCGTGGATCTTGGACTGGATCTCTACTTGAAGGCGGTTTCTCCAATGTGTGACTCTGAAAATTCAGAGATTTCGGTGGGTGCTGAGTCGGTTCCTGTGGTTGGTTTCCCTAGAACTGCCTCTTGCCCTGCTTTGTTGCAGCTGTCTGCCGGATGCAATGCTCCAATTTCCTGTTTACCAATCGGTCCTTCCTTTGCTGAGATCCTATGTCGTGGGATTGATGCTGACCCTCCGGGCCTTTTGGTGAGTGGTATGGTGTGCTGGCCACTCTCCGAGGAGGAACGATTAGCAGCTCTTGGACTGGTGGGTGCCCCTGTTAAGCTGGATCCTCATCCCACTGTTGCCGCTATGCCAAAATTGGAATCTGCCCTTCCCTTATTGCCTCCTTTGTCGGAGCAGGCTTGTGGTCCGGTTGCTGATCCCCC
>JAODPA010005896.1:0-13899 GCA_025585075.1 Nepenthes mirabilis | reverse complement strand
CGTGTAGCACTTACCTAACACACTCTGTATGATGTAAACAAGTCAGTATTTTCTAATATTTTAAAATATATAGAAATATAAGACTTTTAAAAAAAATACTCTCGAATATAAGACTATAGGGCACCTCTTCGATACTCATTCCCACAGCTCCCCTAGAAGTTACCCTTAAGCTTTTCAATATTAGCCACCCCCTTGGCTACTTACCACTCCTTAACTTCACCACACTTAGCTTTATTTGAGTTGCTTTCTCCTTAACTTCTTGAGTTTGGTTAACTTCTATAACTTTTTCTAAGTTAGAGGAGTTCATCGCTTTATATAAAAATGCCACCTCCTCAACTAATAGTTAGAATTATCTTTTCATCATCTGCTATAGATAATTAAGATTTACCTTTTAGAGTATTCTTCATAAAAATTTTTCCTTTAGAATACTTTATAATCTCCCACATTCTCTCTATTTAAAAACATTTTAGAGTAAGTACATGTCTCTTTATTTTCTATAATTTTTTAAGTTACTCTAGAATTATCTAGAATCTCCTAAATAATTATCTACCTTTTATATCCATCCTTGTATACATAAATTGTATATATAGGCATCATCTACCTGCATGTCACATCTACGTGACGGATAACGTCTATTCATCTCAGCCATCTAAGACCCTCTACCCCACCTGCTTTCACAACGCCCTCATGGTGAAGAGTTATCACAATCTAGTGGCTTTCGCCTTTCTTGCCTTCGTCTCCTGCACCTCGCCCCACAACATTGCTGAACTATGGATGACTGCTACTCACCACTAGACCTTGGACCCAATCCTGGTCTATCATCATCCTCAAACAAGGCTCATCCAATGTTAACTCCTCCTGGAGCAACTGAATGGCATCAATCTGTCCCAAATGTATTGGCGCCCTTTTCTTCAAGTCTTCCTTTCACAAAAGCCTCACCACATACACTGATTCATCATGGCATCACTGTGCTCTTGGCCAATGGAAAAAATTGACACCTAAGATAAGTGGATAGTCATCTAGGTCTGCCACCGTGAAGCTGACTTCTTCCACACGCCTCCAATCTTCTCTAACATGTCACGCACAACTCCTCGAATGGGGAGGAGGGTAGAGTTTACCGTCTTTAACTGGCCTATTTCTATAACTAAGTTAAGTTTATACTTATTTACGACATCTATCGTCATAAAGTTGTGCATCACCTCTGTATCTAGTATTATAACTGTGGGTTTTCCCTTGATGTTAATATCAATATACATCAGTGCCTAACTCTGTTACTCCTCTAGCACTACCCAGACTGTGTAGATGCATCACATTGTCCTATGCAATGTGACTTGTCCTCTGTAGGACTTTCATCAACCTTTCACATGGCATTCAACTTACCCCGTTGAGGACAATCCCTCATGGAGTGCGATCCATTGCACAAGAAGAATCCACCACTTCCTTTGGCTCTGCCATCCTTTTCCCGAGCCTTATGCTTTCCCCTGTCTCAATCTCTACTCAACCTTATCTTGTCAATGAGATTTACTATCCTGGGAAGGCCCTTGCCACGACACTCCTTGGATGCATCTCCCCTACCTTTAGCCTGAACACTCTTCTGGTAATCCTTGTCTAATTCAAAGTTCATCAATGACTCCGTAATGACCATGGCATCACTAATCGTTGTGATCCTATCCCTCTCAATCTCCAACCTTGCCCATGGTTCTAGTCCTATCGTGAAGTTGAAGAATAACTTATCCTCAGTCATGCTAGGCACCTCCAGCATTAGCAAAGCGAACTCATTCACATAGTTACTATCCTTACCCGCTTGCTTCATCTTCCTCATGTTCATACGAGCAAGGTACTTAGCATTCTTTGGATAGAACTGCTTCTTGGTTTCCTTCTTAAAATCATCCCATGTTGTTATAGTGCATAACCCCTTCTCCATCTCTTAGCTTTTGTTATGCCTCCATAGCATGGCATTTTCTATAAAATAAAATGGCTACAATCCATACCTTATCCCGGTGATCGACTATCTGTGGAGCCTCAAAGTGTTACTCCATTTGCCATAGGAATTTGTCCAGTTGTTTGGGGTCCTGCACACCAGCAAAAGGCTTGGATGCCTCCACCCTAAGCACTTCGATGGTTGTCTGGCCAATAAATGTCCTTTTGCACATGGCCTAATCCTCCTTCATGGCTGCGACATCAGTTGCTGAGTCCTACACCATAGCTTCCAACTTGGCTATCATATCTAGCAACATCCAGTTGAATGCTGCTATAGCCCTATGTAGCTCTGCTGTTATGGATTCCACCATATCCGCTAACATATTCTTGGAGTCTTGAAACTTTGTCAAAGCCTTCCCCTAAACCTTTAACATCTCCTAAGTCCTCATCCACCCAAGAAAGTCTCGCTTCAAACTTAGAGAAAGAGTCCTTAGAAGTGTACCTCATGTGCTCTTCCTCTTAACCGGCACCTTTCCCTCCATGGTGCTTGCCATTTTAGTTATGTCGCCCTCCAACATAGTGAAGGTTGCCCCTCGTGCTGACATTGGTTAGCTCCCTTGTAGCCTTAGTCTTCCCCTAATGCAGTTTTATCATAGCTATCCTGTGTAGCTTACTTACAAACATTGTCTCTGATACCACATGTCACTCGATGATGCTTTTCATCGATCACCTTTGTAGCATTTGCTTAACACATCCCGTATGATGTAGATAAGTCAATCTTCTCTGATATTACTACCAAAAAGTATGTAAAGGTATAAAACTTTTGAAAAAAATACTTTTTATTATAAAAGTCAAAAATGAGAGTATGGAACACCTCTATGACACTTGCTCCCGCAAGTTTTCCTAGAAGTTACCCCTCAAGCTCTTCAAAACTAGCCATCTCTTCGGTTATACATCACTCGGCTTTGCTTGAGTTACTTACTCCTTAACTTCTTGAACTCGGTTAGCTTTTATAACTTATCTTAAATTAGAGGAGTTTATCTATTTATATAAAGATGTCATCTTCTTAATCAATTGTTAGGATCATCTTTTTATCCTCCACTATGAATGGTTAAAATTCAACATTTAAAATATTTTTCATAGATACCCCTGATAGGTCCTGGAACTTGGGCCCAAAAATCACAGGCACAGGCCCAAAAGGCCGCGCAAGAAAGCCGGCCCAAAAGGCCCATGAACTCGGCCAGATTTGAACAGCTGGTCCGTCTCCATCTTGCTCGGCCGCCCGGACAAACAACGAAGACTCCTCTAGGACGGGGACCATCAGAAAGACCAAAATAACCCAGATGCCAGCTCAGCGCACGCAACGGCTCCTGACACGCCGTACCTGCAGGCCATGCGCCTCTGAGCGCCGTATCTGCAGGCTATGACAGGTGTCCCTGTCACAGCCGCACCCACAGTGGTGGCGACGGTGGCAGACAGTCCTGACGTGCCAGCGCCACGTGTCGCCCTCCATACGGCATCACGTTCTCTATAAATACCCGACTCAGGCAGCAGAAGAAGGACCTTTTTTCTTCGCTCTCAGAACTCCATAGCCAGACTTTGATAAAATCCCAAAGAAGAGAGAAAACAGAGAAGTGACACTCACTGAGTTGTAATTGCCCTAAGGACGTTAAGTCTCCCAGGCCCCCACTGCTGTATCTCTTCTTCTTCATAGTGAGATTACTCGGGCGACAAGTCCACCACCGTGGTTTTTCATCCTTCGTCATATTGAAGGGTTTTCCACGTAAAGCGAAGTGTTCACCCCCGCTCCCAAATTTCTCTACTCGCTAAACTTTCCTTTATTTTGTGTTGCTCCAGCTCTTCGGCCCGCGTGCTCGAGAGATCCGTTCACACCCGATCTCTTGCGCGTCCAGAGTTCCCGGACGCAACAACCCCATTTAAAATATTTTTTAAAAAACATTTTAGAATAAGTAGATATCTCTCCCTTTTCTATAATTCTTTAGATTTTTCTACAATTATTTAGAATCTTCTAGACAAATGTCTATCCTACACATATATCTTTAGACACATAAGTTATATATGCGAGCATCCTTTACCTGCATGTCATGTCTGTGTGGCATATAACCTCTGTGTTTCTCAGCCATCCGTGACATCTGGATGAGAAGAGTGGCAATGATGATCTTCTAATTAGTCTACATATTTGCTCATAAACTATAAAATGCATTTCCACTCCTGAATAGAGTTAGGGATGATATCTTTTTTAGTTAATTTACGATTATAATTTAATTATTTTAAAATAATTAGATTATAAATATTTATGTAAAAATTGCTGATTAAGGTTAAAAGAACTCAAACAAACAATTCGTTGGCAGATACTATCTTCTCAACAGATTAGGAAATTAGGGTTGTGGGGTAATCTTTCTACCCGATCAATCAGATGCTAAATTCCTAGAGGAACATCTCTCTCTCTGCCTCTCCCTCTCTCTCTCACACATTGCTGTGTTGGAGAACACTTGAGCAGCTATATATAATTTTTTTTTCGTGCTTACGTATTATCTTTTTTTTATATTTAAATTGAGAGGGTAGATAGGTAACGGTGATAAGCTATACAAATCTATAATGATCTGCAAAGATGATCGCAAATCTTTATAAATTTCTGAGGGACTGAGTTGCTCATCCTACTTGCACCTTTTCTCTGTTTTGACTGACTTTTTAATGTTTTTCTGATATTTCTTTTTCATAGTAAGCATCTTTGACTTGTTGAACAGATTCAACAAAAATTTATTCGCAAATAGTGCCATTGAATTCTAGTTTGGAATTATTTCTTATCTGAAAATGTTGCTCCGCGACAAAATCTGGAAATGATGTTGCAGTCGGAAATTGAGAACCAGGGTTGATTGTTTTCTATGTGAAAGAAACATGAAGCGCTTGGTGATTTATTTGCAAATTGAATTAATTGGAAAATGGGTTGAGAATTTCTGCCGTGGGACTGTCTCAATCTGATTGTGCGCCATGAGTTTCATCAAACTAATCCATGGAAGTTTGTTCAGTATGCTGGAGCTGCAGCCCATCCTTGGAGCAGAACAGGTACGAGACAACTGATCTCAAGTTTTACTGGGCAATGTAAGTTGTTAATTAATCCTTGATTCAATCTGTCAATAAGGTTTTGAGTAACGTTTTGACGTTTTTTTTCTCCCATGCTATAGTCAAAATTCTGTGACAATCACATACAGACAACCTGCTCAACAAGCAAAAAATTGACCTGAAATAAGTTGTTGGATATTTTTAATTTTATAAATATTTTAGAGTCTCATATTAGATTGGCATGTAAACGGTGGATTTACGTGGTGCGCGCATTAAATTGCACTATTTAAATGGTTGGTTACCATATATTGGATTATACTATATGCATTCCCGAGTTATTTTTGTTGGCGCAAAACACACAGGGCACGGTGACCGAGCGGACAAAGCTCTTGGACAGCAACATAAAGCTCTCGGACGGACAAGAAAAGTAACGATAGAAAAACAAAAGAGAACACACGAAATTTTAACGTGGAAAATCCTTATTGGATCAAGGAAAAAATCACGAAAGAATACACTATAAAACGATTGTTTACAAGTGTTAGCTACACAAGTTCAAACGAAAAGAAAACAATCTCAAGTATACAATATCTCTCTAAAAGTATTTCTTACTCTATCTTTACAACAAAGCTTGTCCACAACTCTCTCAAGGTTTACTCCAAGGCTGCTCTCAAATACACAACACAAGCACTCCAAATCCTCTTGGCAGCACACTCTCTCACTATGCAGGCAAGGGTACACAAGCCTTGTATATATACACAAATGGCCTAGTGAACAGCCGGCCACCTTACTGGCACTAAAGTGGTAGAACCACGCCGCCTAGGCCTGCCATTATAAGCGCACGCTCGGCGTGTCAGAATGACATGCCTGACACTTGGAAAGTTGCAGCTGCCTCAAACATCTAATCAGAGTAGGTGACCAACCCATTTGTAAAACGCGGTTGTAGCAGGCCTATGAAGATAGAGTCAACGTCTACGCTTTCAGAGTCCTCGTCCATGTCCTCAGCAATCTTTCGGATATGACGCCTCGAATGAATTCTCGACCAATGATGACAGACTTCTCGAACCACTCCAGAAAATCCTCGTCCATTTTTTCCAATGGAGTCCATGGACGTAAGTGCCACGAGGGAATGACTCCAACAATTTTTTGGTGTTTTAATAATTAATATAACTATAAACTATTACTATTTCAATCAACCTAACTTTTAAATGCCTTATTAAATTAATTAGGCTGCATTTTTAATATGTTATATTTGTACATAAGCAGATAGATATGTATCATTATTTTAGAAGACGACAAAAAATACAAGAAAGAGATGTGAAAAAGAGGTACAAGCATCATATTACTCTTATTAATTATTTATCTTAGGATTAATTACCGGAGGATGATAATATTATTTTCGTTAAAAATTTCAGATTTACTTTTATTATTGTAAAATACAGTTAAATAAGGCTTTGTTGCATCAACTGGGTGATTCACACGACCTCATTAATATCATAAAGAAACTAATATTGTAATGTATTTTGAAATCTTATCTTCAAAATATTCTTTGATTTCAACAGATAAGTTGTAACGGCTTTGATCTTTTCCCAACACAAGTTAGGATAGGGTAGTGGCCTTTTTTTGCTTGATTATTGTTCTGAGTTTAGATTTATCAAACTTTTGTATGTATGAAACATGATTTGGGTTTCACTGGATAGAGGAGGAAATGATCCCGGAGAAAAGAAAAAAACACACAAAAATATTAATCAATTATGGCCCAATTGCACGCAATTAATACTTAGAAGTTCTTTTTTTATATTTTAGCCTGCAGTGGGTGCAGAGGGATTTGAAGCTTCAATAATGTGGCTTAGAGCTACAACTCCGTGTTTTAACGTTATATTTGATTGTTAGAATAAAATAATATAAAAATGAAATAGTTATTTTTAGAAAATAGAATATGATGAAAATATGATGACAAAATAAAACAAAGATTATGTCTAAAATTTATATTTATAAATAGCATGGCTTGAAAATCCCAACTCAATACGTGATAACCTAACACCGATTAATTGGGTTTTGTTGATTTTGATTGTGTTTTAGATTGGATTTGTCTTGATTTGGATTGGGTGCGGTAGGCAATACCAACTCAAACCCAACTTGAAAATTATTATTGTCTGTATGCACCTTTTACATTATTATCGACCTCCTCCTTTTGGCATAATAGTTACTTTGTAGTGATTGAACCTGAGCCCATACCCACCATGGCACTTTTCAATCCTCGACCAAGCCACATTCATCATTTGTTTCCACTCTAAAGCGACCTTGTATGAACTATTACTGGATAAGTTGCTTGATTTTTGAAATAGTTAAGATCTTATTCTCAATTAAGATGAATGACTGCTTGATGAGTTGCTTATTGTTTGAAATAATTGATTAAGATCACTTCTATAGTGACTCTATTATTCTTAATTTGGACAAATAATTGGATGAGCTGCTGGATATTTGATCTTGTTAAGTAATAATTTTGTTGTCTTATAGATTGAATATTTATAATATTTATGCACTTAATTAATAGTTGGAAGAAGCTTTCTGAAGTGACAAGACTTAAATTAGGTTTAATGATTTATGTATTTAAGTATTTATTGACAAATTGAGTTAATTTATTTCTAGAAAAATTTTAACTTTTTTCTTATAAAATGAAAAAATAATTTTAGGTTGGATTTGGATGGACTATACATATTTTATATCATTAAGTTTTACCTAATGTGAAGTATTTGTTTGATTATAGGCCACTTCCATATAGATCTATACATATTTGACGTGCTAATTAGTGATACAGCTAACAAGTTTTTCGTTTTTCTAGTTTATCTAATGACTTTATCTTTTCTTTGTGAGTATACTCCACGCCTTGATTTTATCTCTTAAAATTCTTGCTTAGTCTCAAACCATGTTGATATTCTAGTGATATTAGTGGTATGATGGCATGTGATTTTAATGTATTGTTGTAACTAAGTTATTGTTGCATGGAATATTGGATTTTGAATCAGTTGTAGCATTGTTACAAATAAATTAGCATGAAGGTATGCTAGTCGTGGGTGTGGTTGGGGTGATCGCCATGGAGATATGGTATAAATCATGATAAAATGTGGGATAGGGAAGCTATGTTTTTAAGTATACGTAGTTAAGCCGATGGTGATAGTATTTTGGCCTAAATAATGCCTTAATATGGTCAATAGGATGATTAATATTAAATACTAGATTAGATAAGATATTGGAGAGTTAAATATCGTGAATGTTATTTTGATTGATGTATATTTTGTTTGTTATATGATGATTATTTATTGCTTATTGAAAATCTTAAGTTAACTGTGTGGTTTCATTAATGGAAGCTTATAATATGTGTGATGTGATGATATGCCGACATAGTTAAGAATTTAACTAGCATTAACATTTTGAAGTGTTCACTTTAATTCTATGGTTATGATTAATATATTTGTTATGATAATTGGTGAATCAAATATTGATTAAGTTTGTGTTAAGATTCTAAAATTAATAAGGATAATGTAGAATGGTATTGATAATGTTATTATTTTTAATTGAGTTGTTGGGTTGGTATTATTCCATTAGCAATGTTGGATGAAGGATTTGATGATGGGGTTATTGGAATTGTCATTTTATTTGGCTGGTGTTTGATTGATCATGATAACATATACGCGTGACAAAGGCTTGAAGCGCAAATTCAAAAAGCATTATTCTCGAGATGCATCCAATGGTTTGTATAAATCCTTGGGGTTTTAAAAAGCATAAATTCAAATATTGCATCATACCACTATTTGGATTTGTTTAAGATAAGGTGTTATAACATTATAGTTAGGGTTTATATAGTTGTAATATCATATACTGAAAATATTTACGAACGAAATGTCTCGTGATTTTTTCTTTTTTGTTTTAAAGGGTATTTTTTACATAAAAATTATACGTTTATTATTTATAATTATTATGTGCTTATTATGCGTAGTTGATTTTTTCCTACAATTTAAATAAGCGGTTTGATCCATCAACATTATAGGGTTTTAAAACATTGAATGAGTTTGGATTTTACTCCTTCCACCCGTTGCCATTCCTACTCGTGATAAGCCTCCTTGCTTTCCTCATTTGAACTCTCAATTTTCAAATCTGAACCAATATCAAATGGTCATTGTATTCGTTACCCTCATTAGTCATTGGTAAATCAATTCAATTGGCTTGTAGGTTGGAGTTTATGTAGATATTAGATTATAGAAAACCACCGTGCAACACTTATGTTATTTAACTAAAACGATAATCTTATAAATTGGTAACAAACCCAGTAATCTTTTTTGATAGTATAAGATGAGTGGCATATTAGAAAAATGATAACAAGGGGAGAGATATTTAGGAAAAATAATTTAGACATTTCTTAGATATGAGCTTTTAAAAGAAATAAATGGATAAAATATTATAATAAAAATTGGAATTTAAAAGGAATTTAGGTGATGATTCTATAATACTAAATAATAATATTATTATCTTCAGGGCACGTTCATATCCTCATTATTATAGAAGTGGGAGGAAATTAGCCACCTTAATTTTCTTCCTTTATAAGTTTAGAGTTGGTTTAATGTAATGTTTAAACTAAATATAAAAAAATACCAATTAAATCTTACTCAAAAAACCCTAAAACAGTTTGTGATTGTGGATAATTTGTGAGTTGCTTTTTTTTTTAATAAATTTTAGTTTGAAGATTTATTTAAAATAATTCACACTTCATTTTGGGATAGCCTATTATAATTATTGATTGGCTTTTGCATAATGTAAAATTTAAGAGCCATATCAAACGAAATGATTGCGGGAAATCTACAGAAAGAACATTAAAGAAAACCTTCAACAGATTATCGAAGCATGCATGTGGACTGAGGGACTGAAGGTGTAAAAAAAACTAGTATTAAATTGAAAATTATAAATAAATCAACTTTTTTTAATACCCATTTTTTTGTTGTCTTTAATATAAACAAATTAGTATTGAATTAAAGGAGCTTAGGGAATTGATTTTCATCACATAATTCAAATATCAACCACTTAGACAAATTTTAAAGAACAAGACCCAGATGAGCAACAAAATAATAATAAAAGAAACCCACAGTCAAACGCAGTAATTAAACACATTAGAAAATAGAAACCGAAGTGGGTAGTTTCTCAGTTGTCAGTAAAATACTAATAAGAAATTGAGCAAATACTTACTACAAAAAAATTCCAGCTGCACTAATATTTCTTGATGGTATATTTTAGATTTCCTACTCTCCTGTACTTCAGCCTGAAGCAGCCCTTCCATGCCCGCCACTAACATCATACTCACTAGGCAGGTCCCGCTGCTGGTAGTCTCTGTGCTGCAAGTTAGCCATATTTGGGATGCCATGCACAGCTCCATTCTCCATGTTACTGCCTCTGCCATGGCAGTTTGCTTGTTGAACACTTTCTGCACCCTCATATCCAAAGCCACTGTTCTGCATTTGCCCCGGCAATGGAAAACTGGTATGGGATTTATGATCCTGCAATGGAGATTGCATGTCCCCATTCTGGTAATTCCATCCCTGACTCGGAGGCAACGTGTTCAAACCCAAGGTATCTCTCTCACCCACCTGGGGCATGTCCCAGCGTTGGTAGCGTTGATTCTGCCCAGGTTGCGATCCGTAAGCATTTCGGAAGCCATTGAACTCCACCGATTGGGGCATATCCCTGTAGCGGAAGTCATTCTGCTGCTGTGGCGGCAGCATGGTCCCGCCATGGGAACGAGGGCTCTGCATGTGAGATAGCAACTGTTGGTCCTGCGGTGGCTTGCTCTGATTCGAGAAGTTTTCACTCGTGAACGCATGTAGTCCAGCCTGATTAGGGTAACCCGCTGAGGAGAAGTGGCACGGGTTCTGATTGTTTGGTGTCAGGCCAACTGGGTTTAGTTTCGGTGAGGCAGCAGGATTCGCTATTGGAGATGGCATGTCCCTCCCAGTGGCACGAGGCAACATATTCTCAGCTGAGAAGTTGTCATTTGAAACTGGAAGCCGGCGGCTATGATTTGAGTAACCCGAGGCAGGCATTGAATTCTGGTTCTGAGTACTCCATGCTTGGGAAGAATGGGTTGACATATGTGAAGGTGTGTGCGCCGGCATCTGAGATGGATGTGGTGACTGATTTTGATAACCAGGAGCAGATATCCATGAATTAGCATCATGGGTCAATGAAGACAATGGAGATGGGGATGATGCTGCTTCGTTCTGATTTTGACGAGCTTGAGGAGGCAGATTTTGATACTGGGGTGCAGGATTCCATGTCTGGGGAATATGAGTTGGCGGAGAAGGGGGCGGCGGTGGCAGCGGAGATGTATGGTTTGGCACTTGAAATGGTTGTGAGGCCACATTTTGGGAACCGGCTCCAGGCATCTGGTTGTTGTTTAAACTGTTTGGTGTCTGAGAAGTGTGCAATGGCATAGATGGCTGAGGATGTGAAGGTGCTCGGTTGGAAGTTGAGTTTCTGAAATTATCCCGCCTTGTCCTATTTTTATTTTTGTTATTATTTTCCATCGATTTATGATAGTTGTGTAGCCATAACTCATGATATTTGGGGTCGTATGGAACAGCCTGTCCATCAATGAAAGGCTCTCCTGCAGAGGATACTTCTGGTTAGGAGAGTGGAAAACTGAATAACATAAACACAGCGAGAGGTTTTACTTGATTAAGAAGAGGGACAACAGAGGGACAAATGCTTTCTTATTATTACAATTAGAAGGTTTGCAGTTTCCTTACAGCACTGAAATGCTCCCACATCAATTTATATCAAATATCAGCAAGAAGACCAGAATGACAAAGACGGGAATAACCAGAGAGAAAAAGAGAGAGAACTCACCACCATAATTTTTGTTCTTAACATCCAGGTAGGAATCTGGAAGAACCCATCGGACATTTGGCAATTCTACTCAAGAGAAAATAGTCAAGTCACACAGTGAGAACCAAAGATACTTAAAATATCAAACACCATAACCTTTCCAGAGCATGTTGTTTATTTCATCTTACAGTTTCATACTTTCATTGACAACCGAGGGACTCATCTTACAATATATTTGCAAAGAAGAGATCATAATATTCATTGTTCATTAAGTTCAGGGTACGATTGCGTTTGCTCAGGCACTAAAATGCAAAGTCCAGCAGTACTATATCAGTAACAGGAAAGGACTATGGCAAGCAAAATCTTTAAGATGGACCCCCTTGGCCGGATGAAGGAAATTGAGATGCAAATCTATGGGAGGTATGTAAAAAAAAGAAGAGTATAATCTTTCTGTTTGCCTGAGATATGAGAAAAGTTTCAAGCAAACAGATCACACCCACATTGATCAGACCCATTCTCCCTTGTCTTTTCACCTCCATCTGAGATAAGATTACGAACTTCCATTCGATGCTTTTCTTGCATGAGATAGAACTTGATCATACAAATTGTCATCCAAGAAAGAAAATGAAACCACACTAAGCAAGTTAAAGCAAAAGAGCAGCCGTTTGTAGAACAGCGTTGTGATGTTCAAGCTTTCAATTGTCCCAAATAAATCGGAAAACTTGTCCCTTGCTCGTGTATATGCGGTTTTTGGCATTTCAGAGTTATTTCCAAACAATCAGACTATACTTTCCTGCACAGAACATCTCGTGTAGATAACCAAAACGTATCACAAGCACCTTAGCTAGTGTTTCCCCTCCTTTTTCACATTATGTAAGCCACTTTCCAAACAGGTTCTAGTATCAATAAAACAATTCGAATTCCATAGGAGAAAAAATCTTCCATGAAGATCACCAAAAAATTAATAATTGTTTCCACATTTCAAGTAAAAATGGGATATATATTCTAACCAAGAGATTTTTCATGGAAAATGTTGCGTGTAGAAACTGGAAGAGAAAGGGACGAAAGGGACTAAATACCTTTGAGCTTGTAAGAGAGCTCCTCAGAAACTAAAGCACCGAAAGCGAAGTAATGCCGAGTCGATACAGAGTAGATCTTCATCCGAGCCTCCTCTTCGCTGCACAAAATTATCACTACTAATTAGAAACCGCATCAAACAGGACCATACTACTTCCTTTTACCCAGAGAAAAAGAAAGGAGTGTAAAGAACCATCCAGCGCATAGTGAGCGAGAGAGGGAGAGAGATGACCTTCCAACAACTTTAGCTAGGGTTTTGATGTAACTATCAATGATCTCATCGCGGGTAAGTTGAGGATCAGGTTTCTCAACAACAACGAGCCAATGCTCAAAGTCACAGCCATCAAGCAAAATCGTCTCCTTCGGTGGTCTATTGCCAGCGTCCCCCATTCGAGTGGCAAAACCACGAACGCCAAATATAAAGCTATCAGAACCACGACGAATCCGATTCCAAATCAAAGGAAAAGAATTAGTCGAGACCAGGCATCGTTGGCTGAACCAATGAACCTGGTTCTGCCGGAGCAACGTCGTTGAAAATGATCTAACGCTAGAATTAGGGTTTTCGAACGAAGTTGTTGAGTAGGCAGAAATAGTTGTACTTCTCCTGATATACGACCAATCTTGTCGCCGTAGAGAGAGGATTGCTGGGCGTAGAATCGTCATCGTCGCCGCTCTGTTCAGTGACTACGGCTCCCCGTTCTCTATCGTGCTCGCGCTCTTAAACCCTTTGATAAACCTTTGGAAGTTCCAGTTTTCCGCATTCGGTTTTGGTTTTCTTCTGTTAATTGAATCCGGCCCAATATCGATGAGATGGATATGGGGAAACCCGTTTGAAGCAAAGCTATTCGGCCCAAAAAACCGTAGTTTGGGCCGTGGGTCACATGTAGCGGTAGTATGGTTGGGAAAACATACAAAAAATTTGAAACTTTTATATTTTTATTTTAG